>DVXP01001661.1:0-14405 GCA_018235645.1 Junonia grisea | reverse complement strand
CGTGCTCTCCGAGGCACGGTGGGTAGACCCACAAGGACCAGATCTAGAAACGAATGTTTATATAAATACAAACATCCACCCCGAGCAGGAATCGAACCCGCGACCGCCGGCGTTAATAGCGCATTCAGCAACACTACATCAGAGCGATTGTCGATTATACCTTATACATATAAGATATAATATGTACTTATTATTACTAGTATACTATAGTATAGTATGATAAAATTTTGATAAGATAAGATAAGATTTTGATAATTTAACGAAAAATGGCACCTAATTCTGAGGTATTCGAAGAAAAGAAACAGTTTAGGAGTCATTTTTCCAAATACTGTGGAATTAAGTGCCTTTACCTTACATAAGAAGATATTTTCTAAATTATAGCTTTGTATGAAGGTCGCCTACCACCTACATACATATGAAATAATAATCTGCAGCTGTTATCCATAGTCACGTGCTAAATATCATGTATTTCAATATACCTACCTAGTAGTCCAAGTATTTTACAACTTTAAACGATCGATTCTTGTATACATTTAATGTTCTATCTTTGTGTACCTATATTATGTTTATAAGATTAATTTATTTATTGATCAAACTTGGAGTTTTAAATAATTAATTGAATAAATAATTTAATATTTGAGTGTAAAAACTGAGGAATCACCTGAGTTGACTCTACATTAAAAAATAATTAAAATATATAGATATAAAATCATTATTATTTTAAAAGAGAAAAACTGTTAACAATAGATGCTAAAACACGCTCACTAACTTTTATTCATTTTATGTTATCACTTATCACTATTATTATAGCTAGGGTTACCATGTCGCCAACCTGAAAGCCGGGCAGTATTAATAGGTACGGTTATAAATGTATATGAAATCAAGAATTTATAATTATGACTATAAATCATTTTTAATTATAATGAAAATAAATATAAATGAAATCGAATACCGAACGATATTAGTATTGCTCAATCAGGGAGTCATCAGTCAATATAAAAAATGGTCTGAACTCGCTCGTTTGCGAAAATCCTAAACTAAATTAGACGTACTCGTATATATGTAGGTAATAGATCCTGTAAGACTTAACACATACTTAAGGAAAACTTTGTATATTCTGGATAAATTTTATCCGCTGTCTACCTCAAAATTTAATACGGTAAAGACATAAAATGGCAAGCAAGCTAGATGTTCTAGAAACTATTAGGTATTATATTAAACTTTAGAAATGTTTAAGATATTTCAGTGAAGTTTAAAGGAATTTGGTGCATCCTCATTTTATGTGGGGATAGGGATATGTATATAGAGTATATTATTATACATTTATTTCTATAAAACAAAGTCATTTTTGAAAAATTTAATTTTCATTACAATAGATTGAAATAAATTAGTGAAATTCATTAAAGATTAATTTTTATCACAGGGAATATGATTTAGGTAATTAGTTGCATTGATACGTAACTTCTCAAAGCTTTTATAGAGGTGACCTGTTTAGTTACGACATTCAGTTTTGAAATTCTGAATAACTGCCTTCCTACCTAAATTGTCTTGTTTTGCTCGTATAACGGGTTTCGAAATTGTCCGCAGGAATTGTACGCGAACCCCAAGTTTATACTCGACAGCAACGACACTTTCGACGTTGTTACCGGCAGACTGGGTAAGTTAGTAGTTACCAAAATAACACTTGCCTATCGCGCTCAGCCTAACTAACCCACTCGTATTAATTGTGAACTGAATATTTTCTATATTTGATTTAATAGTTACATCATATTTCATGATGTATTTAAACTTAAATAATAATAAGTTTAATGAAGAACCAGTCTAATGGTTTTATGTAGAGTTTCTATAATTCTTTATTGTATACTATCGTAACTATGGTTTTAGTAATTTCTTAAACTGAAACCTATTTCGACATGTGTCTGTTTAGAATACATGAATGATATAAACTTTGTACATAATTCTGATTTTGTAATTTTGTATTATAAATTCGTTAATACTCCGTTACATGCACGGGAAATAGAATGTTAGGTATATTGTATAAAATGAGGAAAAACTTGCTGTTTCAAATAACTGTTATGTTTATTTTTGATTTTTTTTATATTTAAATATATGGTGTCCAAACACAGATATTTTTTAGATAAGTTTCAGTGTCAATGACTGTAACTGTTATAAATTCATACGATAATATATATCATATTATATTACACTCGTAATCCATTACATAAATTCAATCAACTACTTTGGGGACAGGTGTACCCAGTGTGTGTAATTATGTAATTATTTGCGGCGTGGGTAACGGAGTGTTAAGATTAAATGTCGGAAAATCAGCTGGTTCGGATAACTTTGTACTTTGGTATAGGTAAGCCGATTAAAAATAATATTTGTATCTTCGGTGATTATAACGAAACTTAATGCAAGTGAAAGTCTAACTGCCAATAGTCTACTATATAAAAATAAGTCGGCTTTTCCTTCCTGACGCTATAACTCCAGAACGCACTAACCGATTTCCACGGTTTTGTATTCGTTGGAAAGGTCTCGGGCTCCATAAGGTTTACAACAAAAAAAAAAACAAATTTTCAAAAGAAAAGCGGGAACGAAATGTTACATTAAACGAAGCCATCTGGTGGTGAAACGGAGTTCGCCGGGTTTGCTAGTTCTGTATATTTTATATAATACATATGTCTTTATCTGTCGGCTACACAGATAATAATCGATGAAAGGCTCTATTTATATTAAAATACTTTTAGTTAAAATCATGCAATGTGCTCTGCGAATGTGGCGAGTGACTGATGTTAATAAAATGTGTAGAAATTACTTGCAACGCGAACTGTATTTTATTCTATTTTACACAGATTAAAAAATATCAAAGTTGTAACTTTTGCAGTATTTTATTCGTTTTGAAGATAATTAATGTCTAATACTTATTCTGTATATTGAGTAAATATTTTGAAATTACTACGAATGTAATAGAGTTCTAACTGCAGCGCGTGCTACTATTTAATTATGCATTGATATTTTTAATAAAATATGTTTACTTAAATGACTTATTTCATTCAAAATAGGTGCAAAAAATATCAAAATTGTAACTACCCTTGTTTCAGGAGACAAATGGCTGCTATCCTGTGTCGGAGTTTTGTATCTGTGCAAAGGTCTTTTCTATAGGGTTGTACCTGCTGACCAAAGGATAGACTCCAATTATGCCGGTGTATTCAGGTTAGTGTTAAGCAAAAGATAATAAAATGACCATATCTATCTTCTTATGTCATATATTTAAAGAACACTTAGTTATGTAGGTATTTACTTATATGAGCGATCTCGGAAACAGCTCTATCGATTTAACTGAAATTTTTGGTACGTTTGTTTTCCAGGCCGAAAAATTGATCTATCTTAAAATTAGAATTAGAATAAGATATCTGAAATAGGAATATAGTACGCAAAAACTATTAACATCTTTTAAAACGTCTATTTAAACTATATCTTAAGTACCGAATTTACAAGCTTGTTAAGTACTTACTAATAATGTTAAATAATTACTTTCGCTGATACAACTCTCGTTTAATACTTATTAAATAATGTAATAAAAATGTTACAGATTTCGCCTCTGGTGGTGCGGTCAGTGGGTCGAGGTGCTAGTAGACGACAGACTGCCCACGGTGCACGGCAAGCTCGCGTTCATGCATTGCAGCCACTCCGAGCAACTCTGGCCGGCTCTACTGGAGAAAGCTTATGCGAAGTTAGTGAAATATTCCTGATTTTATCTACCTCATTAATTCAGTAGTAAAAGTTGTAGGATAGGTTAAAGGTGTATAGTAGTTTTATATTTGATTGTAGGTTTTGAATTGAATATATTTATAATTGAACTACATACATGTATAATTGGATATTGTTTATGGGTGTATGTGCATATGTATGTAACTATGCATATTTCATAGTGTCTTTATAGATTCTTTTACATATTTTCCCAAAGTGTTTTAGGTACTTGACGTCAGTAAATAAAAATAAACATGGTGGATGTTTATCAAGTTTATATTCTTAACTTATGTTTTACTTGTTTATTAAAAAATTTTCGTTACATAAAAACTTGTTGCAAAATGAAAGACGTAAAATTCAGAGATCATCTTTCTTTTTTTCATTTCTTTTTTTTGATTCATTTTTTTTAAAGTAGGTAATTTAAAATAATTTAAGTTTTAGGTATAACACTGCTTTCAAAACGTACTGAACGAGATGACTAGTCTTTCGTGTTTACGTTAATAATCTATGCAATCGACTTAAACCTCAAAACGCAAAAAGATTGGGCACACAATGACTCGCGATTACTGGCTTATAATGTTATTTATTATATACCATATAGTTGTATGTGTTAAATTTTTAAATACCTATACATATATAAGGTGAGGGCACCTAGTTCCGAGATATAAGAAAAAAAACGGTTTAATCAAAAAATTCATAAATAGGTATATTTTATTCGAGAAAGCTTGAATGGATTGATAAACCTTTTTAAATTAAAATATACTTATGCAATAGTTGCCATCGGAACGATTTATCGAAATACACCAAATCTATTTGCCTTTATCTTAAGTTAAGAAATATTTTATGTTTTGTTAACAGAATGCACGGATCCTATGAAGCACTCAAGTACGGAAACCTTCTGGATGGGCTGGCGGACCTCACGGGAGGCATCACGGAGTCCCTCAACGTAACAGACTTGACCGATGCCGCTGCTCTGCACAACTTAATGAAAACCACTAGCGTTGTCACAGCGTATAGATTGCCCAATGTAAGGATAACTGCTGAATTTTGTTTCATTTTGAATAAGGAGATCTATTAAGCAGATCGATATAAAAATTAAGATTTTTTAAAATAATTTATTATGTTTCATGCCCATTCCTTTAAATCTGGTCTCCATTCGTATGTTTCCTACATCAAAAAGATAGCGATAAATATGAATGGTAGGATAGTAGGAAATTAGGATCAAGTGGCGTTTTGAGTAATTACTACACCTTCATTGATTTGCATTTTAATAGTTTTTTTGTAATTTATATACCTAATACATTTTTATGTTTTCAGGCAGTAACGCACTCCGTCAAAAGCATAGAATCAGGAATGAATTACAGACTTTATAATGTAGAAAGGGTAGGTTTAAATTTTATCATTTACTTAGTACCTTACCTTTGTAACAAAAAAAGCCTGGTATAGCTGATCGAGACAACTTTTTCCGTGTAAAATAATAATATTAATTTAATTTTAATTGGTTATGTAGTTGTAATAACTCACGCACCTCATCAAATGAAGTAAAATAAAACTTACATTTACTTTTCAGATAGAAACTATAGATGGACCGGTGTATTTAGTGAGATTGGCAAGACCTTTAGCGCCTGGGGACACACATATTACCCACTTTATATTAGATCATACAAGGTATGTTCTTGAGATGTTTAGGTATTTTTTATTATTATTAATAAATATGTGCTTCACACTTAACACAATGTGATCCTGTGTAGAATACGACTTTGACGATTTATGCCCAATTATGTGCTCGTCATGAGCGTTTGTCAAACCCGTGACCTTTAATGATTTAATCATTTGACACTAGACCATTGCGCCGGCTCTGTGATCTTTCAAATATAAAGAAATTACTTTTCAAGTATATTTTTCATAAATTTATAATTTTTTTCCAGTTGGAGTTCCATACCGGTACATGAACGGGAACGGTTAACATCAACGACAAAGGGTTTCTGGATGTTGTACAACGATTTCACATCAATGTTTTCACGCGTTGAAATGGTCCATTTGGATGTAGAGACGAGTAAGGCTGAAACGTCGCTGGCTGACAAACAGAAGTGGCAAGTAAAGAGTCATCAAGGGCGGTGGAAGAAGGGCGTGACTGCTGGCGGTTGTAGAAATCACGTTAGTAAGTAGTATGGTGTACATGTCATAGCATTAAGTTGTATTAACAATGTCAATTATGTTTATTTATGTAAAAATAAAAAATTTCTAATTTGCCATGAAATAAACTAACCTATTTCTTTCTGTTTGGTGCATTTTACAGATTTCTTTCACATGAATCCACAAATTCAAATCGTACTTAATGAACAGGACACCGTTATCATATCACTTAACCAACATAGTATCATGGAACCCAAAGTTATAGGATTCAGCATTTATAAAATCCCCAAAACCTTGACTGAGACGGCGTCTCCTCTGTTTTTCAAGAAAACAAAGAGCTCTATCAATTCGCAATATACAAACAGCAGACAAGTCAGCGAAAGGTGAGTAGAATTATATTGAAATTCAATTTGATAAAGCAGCGCGAACTTATTTCTAGAGTAAAACACGCCTTCCTAGCAATGCGAAATATCTGGTTATGTGCGTTATGTAAAACAAATCCTAAAATACCTCGGGCTATGTAAACGTAAGATTTAAAGAAAAGCAATTTTATAACATTAATTATTTCAGATGTAATCTAGAAGCGGGTGCTTACTTAGTTATACCGACAACGTTTGAACCGAGACAAGAAGCCAACTTTTCATTGAGAGTGTATTCAATAAAGCAACTTAAAATGCGAGTATTAGATTGCACTCCTCAAATGTTAAAGGCCGCTGTATTAAAAGCACCACCTGGCGTTGAATCAACCAGTTTCGCCCAGTACGAATCGCAATTCCTCCAGTTGGCAGATGAACACAAAACTATAAATGCCTTTGAACTGCAGGAGTTACTTGAAAGATGTTTACCTAATGATTATATCAAAAGCTGTGCGACCATTGAAACGTGCAGGCAGATTGTCTTATCGATGGAAGTATCCTTTGAAATATAAAACAGACCAATATAAATTAAGAGTTCTAGGAGATAGGTACAACATGTTGTTTCTGTTCTAAATAATATATGAAACAGGTTTATTTTGAGGTTACTGTTTAGGTATTAACTTACGGATGAAAAGGATGTCATGTTTGATTGCGTGCATGTATATACATATATACAAAAATAGTTGCGAGTTTCTTGTGCGTATTTACTTATATGTATATTAACACTTGAAGAGAAAACATCTTATACATTTTCATGAAAATTCGGCGAATAAAGGAGTATGAAATTTGGCAATGTAGGTATCTTATATGGAGAAAGATTCATAAAGTAAATATTTGAAAAATATTATTTGTAGAAAATATGGTAAATTTTCACCTGTCAAGGTGTCTGATTAAAAACTAAAATAGAAAATAAATGGCTTAATTAACTAAAAAGGTTTCACGACATTATTTATTAGGGATGGGCAAAATGACGACAAATTTGGGCTTACTTTAGCTAATTACTTTCTCCTGTGAACTGTACCAAGAGAGCATGATGAGCTCGAAGATGTTTGGCAATAACCGGCGGCAATCTGTGACACGTCACTTGGTCAAGCCTGCGACCTTCTCCAGTTATAATGCTCTCCCGGTACCTTCTCGGTAGAATATTCCTTGGGTTCAGTACTATCGAACGTGAACTGTACCAGGAAAACATGAACTCGAAGAGCTTTGGCAATAGCCGGTGGCAATCTGTGACACGTCACTCAGTCAAGCCTTCGACCTTCTTCAGTTCATGCTCTCCTGGTACCTTCTCGGTAGAAATCTCGTATTCGTTTGGCCCAGTACTATCGGACGTGAACTGTAAGCCGGAAAACATGAACTCGAAGAGGTTTGGCAATAGCCGGTGGCAATCTGTGACACGTCACTTGGTCAAGCCTGCAACCTTCTCCAGTTTATACTCTCCTGGTAACTTCTCGGTAGAAATCTCATATTCCTTTGGCTCAGTTCTATCGGACGTGAACTGTACCAGGAGAGCATAAACTCGAAGAGCTTTGGCAATAGCCGGTGGCAATCTGTGACACGTCACTTGGTCAAGCCTGCAACCTTCTCCAGTTTATGCTCTCCTGGTACCTTCTCGGTAGAAATCTCATATTCCTTTGGCTCAGTTCTATCGGACGTGAACTGTACCAGGAAAACATGAACTCGAAGAGGTTAGGCAATAGCCAGTGGCAATCTGTGACACGTCACTCGGTCAAGCCTGCGACCTACTCCAGTTTATGCTCTCCTGATATCTTTTCAGTAGAATGCTTGAATTCCTTTTGTTCAGTACTATCTGAAGTGAACTGTACCAGGAGAGCAGAAACTCCGAAGAGGTTTGGCAATAACAGACGGCAATCTGTAATCAAGCCTTCCAACCTTCTTCAGTTTATGCTTTAGTATTGGTTTCTATCTATCCAATATATTTTAACAAGCAATTCTTTGTATTTGTAAATAAAAATAAATATATGTTGTTTTATAGTCACTAATTTCACAAATTGTGTATTATTGGATTCGCAAACTGCTTGCGAGGCAGTTGACAGTACCTGGTTCAAATTCACATTATCGTTTTATTATTGTTATTTATTTATTGATTTTTATATTTTATTGATTTATTTTGATATTTTAAATTTTATTGATTTATTATTACTAGAGGTCTGTCTGTGATTGATAGAATGGCCCATAAAACCTTTTCTGTCAGTCAATTAGTCTTTTTTAATCGACTTCATGTATGTAATTTTAGAATTGCTTAGTTTTTGGACATGTTAGTCTATACCTACCAGCTTCTAAACACGTATACCAAATATCATAAGTGTATTCAGAGCTCTCTTCTGGCTCCCTCGCCATTGCAGTGGTTCAGCTATGTTTGCTGATGCTGGAGTTAATGACTTTTACGCTATTATGCGCAAAAAGGTAGCGTCGTTAATACAACGTGCGCGGGGGAGCTCGAATAGAATTCTGAATTTAATCGAAGACAGAATGGATGCAGATTTGTTTAGACGGTTCACTGAACTACACGTCCTAAGAACTTAATAAATATGAATTATATTATACTATATATATTATACTATTCTAATATAAAGTAAGTTAAATTGTATCTTAAATAATATGGACTATTGTTGTCTGAAAATAAAGAACTTATTATTATTACCTATTATTATATATGTTTGTATATTAGTATGTTTGTCCGCTCATCTTCCAAACTACTTGAACGATTTTGATAATTCTTTTTTTTGTATAAGTTCCTTCAAAATCGGTATAGTAGTTTTTGAGTTATGGAATAAAACTAAACTAAATTAATGCCGATGTGCGAGAAAGTTTTATTTCACATAATTTAACATTACTGCAAATAATATTCAAAAATATTATGAATATTTCTTCACATAGGTAAGGTACAACTATGCTAAATGTACTCCTCCGTTTGTCGACTTTTCGTATACGATAAATTTTTTGTTTTATATTTTTTAGTTTTGTAGGTAAAAAAATCATCTAATAGAATCTTAATAGTTATTTTTGCTAAAATATATTAATTATTAATTAAAAACTATTAAGCGATATTCATATAACGCTTGGACTCGTTTGATTCATCATTGATCATTCATCTTCTCGAATACTTTGATGCTAGAAGGTAGTCAGGGTCTGATGATGGAGCTGGAAAGGTGGCCATAGGGGCTGAGTAAATCAGCGATATATGTAATCATTCGTTTAATGTTTCTTTGCGAGTACTTTGATACTAGACTAGACTATAACCAGGGTCTGATGATGGAGCTGGAAGGTGACCACGACAGAGCCCCTCAATATTTTAATGACAGCCCCAACCAGTTTCAATAAAACTCGTATGATTTGTGTTGACGAATACTTTGGTGCGAGAAGGTAACCAGAGTTTGATGATGAAGCTAGGAGTTGGTTAGAGGAACACAGTAATTAGGCAACAATAACGTCGAGTTTGATTTGACGCAATATTTGGGCCGTTTTTAATGGAATTTTGTTTTTGTAGACCTGAGAAAATAAGTTAAAATTTAAACTTTAACATGAAATCAAAATTTTTGTTTTTTTTTTGCGAATCCTTTGATTAGAACATTTGATTTGATTTGATTATTGATTTTCCGCGTGTGGAATAACTATCACCAAATAATAAATACAAACAAATAAGTTTAAAATTTTAGCATTCAATTTACGTTTTACTCATTAAGTTTGTCAATAATGTTTTTAAGTTATATGATACATATAGCACCGAGTGAAGCTCGGTCGTCATACTTTTAATAATCGTGTTAATATACGTAAAAATCAATAGGCATATAAAATATATTTTACGCAATACATTTTTCCTTATCATTTAAATTCAGAAAGATGGATCTGGTCGTATAACTCTATCCGACTTTAAGGATCTCATTTGTAGCTTGAAGCATTGGCAGGTGGTATTCAGGGCACACGCACCGGAGAAAATGAGCGTGCTCAGGATCGAAAGGTTTCGTGACGCGCTGCGCGACGTCGGGTTCGTGATCCCGGAGCGAGCGTTGTCGCTCCTCGTACTCAAGTACATGAGAAAGGACGGAATGCTGAGATTCGGAGACTTTGTTTCGGCAGTTGTACTCTTGCATAGAGCCTTCCGTAAGTTATGAATAAATCACGTAAATTAATTGTAATTTAATAATAATTTGAAATTAACCGTCAAATTTTAACGTAATCTAACATTTTTTCTAACGTAGTAATAAAAATTGCTGTATATAAAATTAATATCAGAATCTCGCAAATATAACACCATTCGTTCTGACCATAACTATCGTAGATTAATAATAATTATATACAGAAATCTGTTGTATCCTGGAACCTTAAATTGAACATTATGTATAAAAAATATAGATACTCTTAATTTTAGTGAGTTGTTTTTTTATATACATACAACTTGTCCTGTTGATTATTAAAATTAAAGGCCACGATTTCACAACAGATTTCGTATGTATACGCCTCCCTGTGTTAATATGCTTTATAGTACATGTAACATTTCAGATATGTTCTTCAGTAACTGCTCTACGAGTACATTCAAAGTTAATTTAACTTTTGCAGAGGTAGGTACATTAGTGTCGCATAACAGCTAACACATCTGCTTATTACTCACTTTTCTAATCTAAATGCTTGAAATATTAACATAAATTTTAACATGAATTAATATAAATATTATTCATTACTTATAGACAAAGCCATAGGTTTGATATTCATGTTTTTGTTTGTTTCAGTGGCTGAGGTCGGCTTTGACATGCTGATGTTAGGCTGAGTTTAATTTATCTTTAAAAATAATAGACCATGTACATATAAACGATAAAATAATATTTACTAGTATAGCCAATATTTTTTTAATATAAAAATAGTTATAAAAATAGAAACATATATTATCCATTTAAAATGTCACAAAACAAAAAGATAAGCTGTTTAAGAGATTTGATACAGATAATAATGTTGAACCTTAATTATATGTTAATGCAACCTTTTTTATCTTAAAAAATACTTATTATATTCTGGTTTGTAATGATGATGATGATGTACTGTAGTACAGTAGCCTAGCTAGGGTAGAGGGGAGGGGGCCAAGGGGACTTTCGGTTTCACCATTTTCACTTTTGCACATTTTATATCCGGGTGTAGTTCACTCGAAAAGTCTAAAAGTTTTAAAGGTGTATATTTCAGGTTGGCAAAAGTCATCCGCAAAGAGCTTCATAAAAAGGAACGAAACCTAGTGAGGAGTAGGGGTACAATTTAGACTTGGATCCTATAATAGATATAAATAAAATCATCAGAGTTTTATTGGTGCAAAACCTTGTGGTCCCCGGGTGTGGCCCATGCTAGCTATCTAGGCTACTGCTATTATACATATACCTACTTGCTTCGATCTCTTATGTGAATCGTTATTTAAGTGTAGATCAATAAATTAAGCAAATGTTTTAAGTAGAAATATTTTATATTAAGTGTACATAACTGAACTGTTTTTTTTTCTTCTTTTTGTTTATATCCACCGAAACATTACGAAAACTTTTGTCCATTGAATATATCATTTTAATAAGTATTTTTTTCAAGACATTAAATATTGGTATTTAATTTATGTTATGTTTATGTCACTGTCAATAAAATCAAATTGTAAATAGTGCTTGACTTTATATATTACGTAAAATTTTGTATACTTCTATCAATGTACTGTGAAGCATTTAAAATGATGTATGGAAGATGATGTCATATTTGTATTGCTATATTAAATAAAGTATAATTTTTTGTTACATCCCTACTTTTTCCCCCATATGTATGAACAAAATAATTATTTTCTATTTCACTTTGGAAAGGAATCCAGTATAATGAATTTTAAAACAAAATACAACCAAGTTACATTATACATAGCATTTTATCATTGCTTTTTATCTGTCACAAAATAAGTCGTATAGGGTACTTTTCTGCGCCGTAACTTTCATCCTGTGATACAATACAGATCCTGAAGATAGTTTTAAATCGATAAATAAAGTTGTTTCTAAAAGTTTGTAATAATGTAACTATAACTAGTAAGTATAATGTGATATCTAAATTCTAAACTAAAAGCATTTTATTAATTAACAAGAATGACAAATAAAAAAAAACAGTTTCCTTAATAGATAAATTTTTATTATTTTTCCTGTCTAATTTATGACTAGATCTAATAATAAAATAACTCATAAAATACTACAAATTGATATAATAAAAATGAAGTAAACTCACTTTTTTTCACAAAATTAGCATAATTTCTTTTAAAATTTATAAATAAAATTTGTAAAATTGAAATAATGATTAAATAATGACAACAAAAACATTACAAGTAAGCACATGTCATAATACAGATTGAAATAACATTAAAATGCTAAAAATCACAAATACATATTATAAATAAAATTAATTTGTATTTGAAATATTTCCACCTAAAACAATATTAGATACTGTTTATAAGCTTAAAAAGGCTAAGTGTTAAAATATGACACTTGAAAATTTTTAAATCCATTTCTTAATTAATTAATTTCATGCAGAAACAAAATTGTAAAATGATTGTTTATCAACTTCAAATTTCAAAAATATTTAATTTTTTTTATCAACATCTATGTTTTTATTTAATCCAACAAATTATATTGATATTTTTACAAAAAATATACTACACTTAAATTGTTATTGCAAGGAGTACATATTTAACTAGGAGTGTTCATTTCATTTCTTGTACTTATAAACTACTAAATTATACATTTCTATCTTTCATTGGTGTCCTTATTAGGTACATTTATTTGATCGGGGTCATCAGACTGCAGCGATGATGCTTTATGTAACTCGTATAACTGTACCAATTGTTCGTCAGTCATATAGTCCAACATTTTAGGGTCTAAATATCTTCCCACAGTTTTCCTTTTAGCCTGATTTAATGGTTTCATCTGTTTAGCTAAATTAATTGCATAATCCTGGAAATAAACAAAATTCAATACAATATCAAGGAAAAAATAATTTTCTTCATGATTAGTTATTAATAGGTAGAGGTTATAAAATATTGCCAAACAATATATTTACTGTAAAAATTGTTAAAAATAGCTTACAGTCCATTCATGAAGGAAAATGTTAGCTTCTGCCGGGTTGCAGTTTTTGTGACGTTTAAATTCTTCTCTCGCATAGTTATCACCCAATATCCGTAACTCTGCGGGCAGAGCTCGGTGCACACGGAAGATCAGTTTATACAGTTGCCGTACACGTAATACATGGTCCCGAGCAGACATTGCGATATCCAAATATTATGTAATTAGGTATGAAAATCCTGCAAGAAAATAATATACATAATTACAAAATACATATGAATGATTACATTTGTTGGTGAAAAATTACATGTACGTAAGATATGGAAATCAAAATCAATGTGATTTATTAATTATACACATATAACAGTTTTTAATAAAATCTAAACGGCGGGCGGCCAATGCAGTTTATTCTTGCTTTTTTTCATTAAGAAAGGAAAGCCTGCAGCAGGGAATTTTTCCCGTAAGCCACTAATTAAAAGAAATCTTTAGACAAAAAGTTTTGAATAAAAATAAATAATTCACAGGAAGGATAAAACTTACCTATAGATATTTCATTTGCTAATATTATATTGTTCCATTTTATTTATTTTACTTTCTATAATATAAATAATTTTCACTTCATTCACAAGATTTCAATGCGATATGTCATAAAATTATGAAATCATGAAACCCCGAGTCGGGGAACGAGGTTGACATTTTGTTAATTTAACCGTCATCCGTCAAATGACGGTTGACATTTGACTGTGTGACCAGAGTAAAAACTTTGATAAAAACCTAACGGATGAGAACTTATAACAGACTGAAATATGTAACATATTAGAAGTCATAGAAGAAGGTATTGTTCGTTTCCAGCATTTGCAGCATTAGACATTCGACCATCATCTTTAACAAACGTTGCTGCCATGAGATTATTTATTATACGAAATCAAAGTTTGTCAACTCATAATGGTAGAGGAAAGTCAGCATATTTGGGATACTTAAGGTAATGTGGAATACCTCGATATCTCGAAAAGTATAAACGCTA
>DVXP01001660.1:0-14406 GCA_018235645.1 Junonia grisea | reverse complement strand
CCGGCGCACGACAGGTGACCGTGTCGTATGTTGTATAGTACACACGTACCGGGCGCGCCTCACCACCTCCTCGCAGCACCGCCTGCACGCGCGCCGACACGCGCGGCGCCCGGCGCACGACAGGTGACCGTGTCGTATGTTGTATAGTACACACGTACCGGGCGCGCCTCACCACCTCCTCGCAGCCGTACATATTATTACACACGACGTAACATTTACCGTCCAAATAACTTGCACTTACATTATGCATACCAGGCGACCGGCTCACGACAAATAGCTGTACTATTTGTTAACATATCACACTAGACAGAACCGACACCACCCGCTAAACTTATATATACCTGATATTTATACTCTCATGCTATACTTGACAGTATATCTATCTCATCATAATAAACCAGGACTTGTTCGGGTTTGATACAATCGATGTGCATTAATTGAAACTGTGTCTAAATACCATTACCAGAACCAAAAATCAATTGAACGGAAACAGTAGTTTAGCCCGTAGACCATTTTAAAGTTTTTGCTTATTTGAACATGATGTATATTTTTTAACATCGAATACACCTAACCTTCTAAATTGAATGGAAATACGATGCGCCGTTGCCGCATCGTTCGCCCGATACAGAGGCGGTGCGCCATCAAGCGCGCGCGATGCGAAACTTTACCATTCTATTGCATCATTGAAAATTATTGTTTATATTAATTTTTGTAAGCTTTTTTATCTATTCGAAAAAAAAAAATATCTTAGTCGTTTTTGCTTTTATCTATTTTTCTACGCGTTTGAAGTCTTAGTGTAAATGAATTATACAGATAATTTCATTTAATAACTATATGTCATATGTCACATCATTCTTTATAACACATATTCTCCATATTTACAGGGTCGTGCGTCGTGATGACTCAAGTTTCCGGCGGCGTCGCCTGCTGGCCAGACGGAACTTCCAGCAGAATCAGAAGCAGATCAGCCTGCTGGTGAACAGGAACAACGAACAGCCCGAGCTGGACCAGGCGCTGGACGAGGACACGACCGAGGAGAGGGTCATATACGTGGCGTATGACGCTGATGATGGTGACGCACCGGCTTTTCATATATTGGACCCGGAGCAGGTATGTATATAAGCATATATATGTATATATGATATATGTACTGTACTGATATACACTAGCTACTAATGTTAATCATTAAAAAAGTAATATGCATGTGTATTAGTTATAGATTAGCTCAGGTTTTCCTAGTTTCGACAATAATGCTAAAAATATGCTTAGAGTAGTTGCATAAATGAATTTAAAATATGTGCAAACATTTTATTTTAAGAAGACGTTTTATATTAAAAAAAATAATAATGATTTAATTTCTTTTTCTCAAATTTTGCGCTTGTTATTCTCATAAATTTTATTTAAGCTATGATACTACTACTAGATACACTTATTTATTTTAAAGTATCATTATTCTAAGTACAATAAACATCTCCAGGCGGTCAACATAGAGGAGAACAAAGTGCTAACTACATGTGAACTGTACTCCGGCTCCTCCCTACTGGTGCCGCAGCTGCAGCAGCTCAAGGTGGAGGTGGACCACAATCAGCTGCATATCGACCAGGAGCAACTCGAAATCGACCACGATCAACTCGAAGTCGACCACGATCAGTTGGAGGTCGACCATGACCAGCTGGAAGTTGATCATCATCAGCTGGAGGTTGACCATGACCAGTTAGAGTTAGAGCTGGAGGATGAAGAGCAAGTGGAGCAGGTCAAGATGACCAGGGAGCAGCTCATGCTGGAGGATGAGAGTATACTGGTGTGTTTGCTATTCTGTATTTTTTGTAGTAAAAAAATTATGGTAATTTTCTTGATGAAAATTATGAGATAAGGGTAGTTGTTCAAATACTTTTATGGGAGTTTCAGCTATTTTTTTTTTAGTTAATCATTTAGCTGAATCTATGTGAATAAGTTTTCTTACTGCAAGTTATTATTACTTATACATATGAAGTTTGCAATTGTAAAATCTAATAAAATTGATTTAATGATATAACATGTAAGAACATAGGCTTCTAATATACATAGTTTCTTTATATTATAACAATGAAATATATGACAATGTCGTCAGGTGCGCGACGAGCAAGGCAACCCGCTGCACTTCACGATGCAGGACGGCACGAAGCTCGCCATCACGTCCGTAGATGGGAAAACTTTGCAGGTATTTATAAGTCATTGTTTTTTTTATAGGATAGGGGGCAAATGAGCTGACAGACCACCTGGTGGAAAGTATACATAGACATTTGCAACACCAGAGGATCTATAAAATACATTGCCGGCCTTTTAAATAAGAGCTCTACAAAAAAAAAAAATATATATATATATAAACATAGACAAAATATGTACATCTATACCTATAATAAAGTTATAGTCTTATAAATTAACTACATGTCTTTTATGTATTATCCACAGGTTATCACACAAGACGGACAAACCATACCAGTTGAGATTAACGGATTCAATGATGAAGAGGTGAGACTTACTTATAATTATTCGATATTGTGTGGCATTACTACTCATCATGTATAATATGTATGTTGATAAGTCCTTATAATATAGGTAGTGTTTTAAATATTTGTATAATTATACAAGTATCTGCTGTCCGCAGGAGGTGCTGAGCTCGGAGGCGGTGGTGCAGCACCTCCACATACACAAGGCGGACGCGAGCCAGCCCGCCTCGCCCGTGACGCACTACTACACCATCCTTTAGACGTCAACGATTTTACAAATATTTGAAATTAAACTATTTAAAACGGATTTAAATCGTATTATGTAGGGGAGCTGATGCGCTGGCCTACGATTGAATAGAATTATTGTTGAGGGAACGAAAGGTGTCGACCTTTTTTTTAAGCTCAATTAGTATTTCGAAAATAGGGAACGGCTTCCATTCGCCACTGATTATGACTTCCTTAAGGTGGCGCCATAGAATTTTTGCCTGCACTGGGTCTGCCCGTGACTACGATCTCTGCAGTGTTCCAAATGTTGTAAAGATAAGCATAATTTATTTACGCAATTTAAATCCGGTAAAAATAGTTTTGTTACAATATGTAATATTACAAATATTTGCTTTAACACCTAAATGTTACCTTTTTATTATTATTTTAAATTGAGATTTAATTTGCAAGGGTATGGCAAACGAAAAAATATAACCACGATTTCTTTTTACTACGTTTGCTATGCCTATTTATTGATTTTTTAAGTAAATTATATCTCTATAAGTTAATAGTATTAATACAATAGTGTTGATCACCCTTGATTATTTTAATTATAATAAAATTTGATTATTTTCTTAATTTAATTGTATAAGAGAAAAGTATTATTGATTTTTAATTCAAATTAAAAACATTACGGGATATTGCAATGTGTGTGAACGTCCTGTCCTGTGTTACTAACTACTAAAATAATATTCTAAATTAAAATTAATTAGTACGTACATTCCTAGTTAGTGTCTAGTTCAAGTTTGCATTTAAAGTATATATGAAAGTTTGACAATATCCTGGAAGACAACGAACAAATTATTGTATACGGTGAAATAATATAAAGTGATTAGTTTTGCACACAATTTTTCCCACAAGAATTATTTTAATTTTTAGCTCAATAAATCATGTGTCGTTTTAGAATTAAATGTACCAAGTGAATGTGATTACCGTTTTTATGGAAATACTCAGATTTCAGTTGAATATATAAATTATTATTAATGTAAATAAATGAGATTTTAATGTAATTTATGTTTTATTATTAATGAATTTATTTATGATTTTTCAATATTTTTTTAATGTTTTTGTTTTTGAGGAATAAGATAACTTGAAAATCCATAATGTGGAATTGTTCGTCATTGTGTGACTTTTGAAAAAGATGAACGCAACACATTTTTATCAGCACTGATTCGCATTGACGTATATTTCATGATAGACACCTTTATATTTACATAACACATCTAAATGCAATACTAGGAAACAGGTTTTAAAATTAAAGTTAATACAACTTCACAAGTAGATAACAAAAATGTTCATTTTTGTAAGTAATTTATTTTTAGGGTTCATTTATATTCTCATAAAGGAGCTCAGTAAAAATAAAACAACTCGTTAATATGAAATTCAATATTATTTCGTTATGCTTTTTAATAATACAATATATTTGCATACCATACACTATCGGTAGTATATAATTGATGACCAATCATTGAACAATGAAAAATGATATTCATCAATTTTTCGTTTAACATCGTTTTAATAAATAGCTGTATACAAAAAAGAAAACAATTATTTACAGAGTAAGGCAGTACAATTACCACGTAAAATGTGCCTTGTCTTATTTTAGCTATACAAGCAGTAAAAAATTGGATTTTAATCAACATAATTGAAGGTCATTTAAACGAATATTCATTATCTTAATCATAACTCCAGTCAATTGAAATAATCACTAACAAGTTACATATTACGAGTAAGCAAAGATTAGTTTGTGAATTTGTTATTTCCTTACGATATATAACAAGGCATTCGCGTACAGCTCGCCGACTCGCACGCATCCGTGAATATTTTGACGTTTGATTCGTATTCATCGCTTTCAAGGAACTCTGCTATTAAAAAATCTTCAAATTCGAGTTATACGAGTACGTTCGACGACGGCTTAACGGCTATCTGGTTATTCCCCTAACCTTTGGCGCCAAGGAATGTTTATAACAACATTTTAAAATCTTAGTCACTAATCGAGAAATACCAAACGACGTTCCGGAAACTTCGCATATAAAACTGCTTTTTAAAATTGAGTATTATAACAAAATGGCAGTGAATAAAGTATGCAAACGTCAAAATTGAGCCCGTCGCGCCCGTGAGAGTCGGCGAACCGATTTATCTAAGAGCATTACGGCTGACTCCGATACTAGCTGGTACGTGTTTGAGACAAATCACTGGAACGTATCGACCATCTCACTAATACATTATGGCAAACATCGCGTACAATGATCCCTTTGTATCGAACATAACGAGTGCTAACGTGTGAGCGTCTCTCACACTCGTGTACAAACTTGGACCCCGAGAACACATTTTCAATAAATCATTTAAAACTCAAAAAGATTACGAAATGAAATTAAAATGTCCAGAACTAGAACATAAAGTGAAGTTCAGTTAAAATAATATGAAGAACTAGAACCGAAAAAATCTTAAAATATAAAACAGTCAATATCATCTGTACACCAGTGTGAAATATCTGTGGTACGACTGGCCACTACTGAGTGAAAACAGAAATTCATAGTCATTTCGAAAGTCACACCTCAATCATAAACTTATTTCGCTTACATTAAAAAATTGGTATACGTTATATACTTCTCAGCCTATATCACATATTAAGTCTGTAAAAAAAGATTATTTGTAACTTTCGAAATTACTAATTCAATGAATTCTCTTCTAAGAATGCAAACAAAATCTAAATTAAACGTTACTCACGCAAAACAAACAAAACGCTTTTCGGACCATTCGATACACATAACCGCCATCTTCACCCTCGCAGCCCAACTGGAGCGTGCCGCACGTTTTAACATACATTATTAAAGCCAATGCATTTTACCTAAGCAATGATTACGCTAAAACACGTTAAAATCGTAAACAACGCTTTAAAGCCAATATAATATTTAAGATTTCTAGAGCGTCCCAGTTTGGCTGCGAGCCTCAACCTAGATTCGAGTTTTCGACCCTCCTATCCATTCTAACTGTACAATATGACACAGACCTCATTCGCAATTGCATAACGTTTGGAAAACGTCGCAAATGACTTACAAATAACTGATACGTTACCGAACGACAACTTCGGCCGACACACCGCACGCTGCATTCACGTGTCGTCTTAGTGGCATAGACTAAAAATAGTCTGTTTAATCTGTGATCACTAAGACGGTGTAAATGCAGTCAACAACCTGAACAGTACATAAAATAAACGGCTCCCTCGCCTCGTGAAATGCACTAACCGATATTACAACACTGGCTTTATTCGCTACCGAAGCGTTTTAAACTGAAGAGTAATAAGGCTTGACTCGACTGCCGCCTGCGACTAGATATCGTGGACTCTACATGAGTGACGTCACCTGGGCGCGACGTCACCGGTCGGGCGAGCAGGCACGCGGCGGGTGACGTCACCGCGGCGTGACCGCGCCGGACGGAGACAGGTTCCGGCGCGCCGCCTCTATATGACGAGAGCCATGTCCTTCTTGCTGGGCAGCTGCACCTTCTTGCCCTGCCACAGCGAGTTGTGTATCGTGAACGCGTCGATCGTGACTGTGAGGTGTTTCGTGTGCACTTGCGAGAAGCATTTGCTGCCCGAATTGTATCTGAAATAACGAAACAAGACGATTATTAAGTAGAAACCGCAAAAGATTTTTTTTTTCTTGTTTGAAGACTGGGGTTTGCTTGGCGACGGTGTCGGTGTCGGGGCAGTAGGAGTGGAGCGTGCGTGTACAGTGTGTCACTCACTTGAAGAACTTGTCGAACATGCGGTCGTTGACGTGCTTGGGCCCGGTGCCGTAGAGCTTGGCGACGGTGTCGGTGTCGGGGCAGTAGGAGTAGAGCGCGCGGAACTGGCAGCCGGCGTCGCGGAACAGCACGAGAAAGTGCTTGCTCTCGGAGCGCGCGATCTCCTCCAGCACGCGCCGCTTGGCCTCCGCGTTCACGGCGCCCGGGAACACGCAGTACTCCACCGCGTTCAGCATTATGCCGCGGTTCGACTTCGTCGCCGGCTGCTTGTACAGCCGAGGACCTGATACGGGGAAAAAGATCTCTATATATGTTCCAAACGATGTTATACTAGTGTTCATTTTAAATATCAACAGTGGTGTCTATAAGCGTATCTGTGGTGTGATATTAAGCTGACAATTACAATCTATCCCAAACTATTCCAAGAAATTTGTACATATAATACTACGAATCTCCTAAATCGAAACTAAAGACTAAACTAAACTTTCATCATGACCATTTATTAAGTAATTTATCACTAATAAAATATCTATGTATAATAAAAAATACGTGAATCGAAGATGAGGCAAATGATGCGGTATTAATGTAGTGCCGTGGCGGTGTTAATTTCAATTCGGTGTGAGGAAGCGAATGTTAAGCGGTAACGGGACGAACTCTGTTGTTAGATCACAATGACAAGATGCTCTCATTCAAGAACTCTTCTCAAACCATGCCTTAAAGTAACTCATAGAGGTAGTTGGCATGACATCGCTAAACTGACATTACTCGTGACTGTGTGTTCTGTATGCAGTTAGTCGTGAACTTAACTACCTACATAGTAACGTTTAACTTAAACCTTTACGTCGTTCTCGGTAGGTTGCTTTAAAAAGTGAAATAAATATCTAGTTATTTATGCTAAACGTAATTAATATTATGTTTTATTTCATCTATTTAACTATTTTTATGTATTTTGACACATTAAATAAGCTTTATAATCTACAATATTCATTAATGAGGATAAATTTTACACCAATAAACATCAAAAACAGATTATCAATATACTATAAAAATCAAATTCCAAATCTTGCAAAAAACTTATCCTCACTTATCACTAACACCTAATATATTTCACTACCCACTTCCCATTTCTATTATCACTATTACCGAAGGCGACGTGTGTCACTACTGAGGCCGAGGTCACTCACCCGAGTAGTCCATGATGGAGGAGTGCGTGGAGGAGACGTCGGAGGAGTCGTCGTGTCGGCGCTTGCCGATGGCGCCGGGCAGCGCGCCGGGCAGCGAGCCGGGCCCGGAGGCGGGCGAGGCGAGCGCGCGCAGGCCGGGCGAGGCGGCGCGGCGCGGCGGCGTGGCGCGCCCCAGCCCCGAGTCTGCCGGCACACGCGCCTTGTACTCTAGCTCCCACCCCACCGCATGTACTTCCTACTCCTAAGCTACCAGTACCGGTTTTAGCTGTAACAGCCTATGTCTTACGTAGTTGGATAAGAAAATTATACTTCTTAATTATTAAACGATAAAAAGTCTATAAAACATCATGTTGTAAGATTTTTTTTTTTGAAAAATTAATTCAAAATTTAAAAATACTGTATCAGCATCTCCGCCCAACCATAAAACCGGTACTGCTCCTAAACTGTAGCGCATGCGCGCGTGCGCATACGGCATGAATTCAGTTTAATCAAATGATTTAAAAACTGATGTAAAAATATCGTAAGTAATTATGTTATTATAGGTTAAACAAATTAAAAAAAAAACCATTTATTTTGATAAAAAATTCTGATAAATTAGATTTATATTTCCAGCATGTAACAAAAACCCTGTCTTTGTTAATGACTTAAAAAAATATAGTAAATAACTGTTAAGTATTAAAACGAAACAAATAGAATTGTTATTATTATTAAATTAGTAGAAAACTATTAGCCATTAAAAGTGGCAAAAGGTTTATTGGTAATGTCATACACCGCGTCTATATTATTGGTAAAGGTTTAGCTAATGGCTTTAGTTGGACATTTATTCAGTCAGTATTACGAAATAATTTCCAAAGATATTTTTTTATTAATTATATAAAAAAATTCAAAACTAATTTCAAAACGCAAAGTACACCATATTTATGCACTTTATCTGTTATTTTGATATACAAACTTAAATTTTGAACACCTATAACTTTAATAAGGACAGGATTTTTGGTACACGTAATGCAAAAAATTATGAGGTTTTCAATCTTACCTTACCTATACTTATTTTATAATTCTTATGTTGACATGCTTTATCAAATGTATCTCTAATATATAAAATCGTATTCGAAAACGATTTCAACAAACACAAACATTCGAAAACGAACGGACACATTTTAACAAATCGAAATAACATTGTCCCAATAAAATATGCTTTTTGTATTTTCGATTAAATATTTTTGCATAGTTATGAATAGTCTAGGAATACGTGTATAGAAAATTTGTGAAATACTTCAATACAAGAAATCTAGTATACTTTAGATTTTGAAAAATAAAGAATGAAGAACCCATACAAGAGAATTTAATAATTTTCTAATAACTGTGTTTGCTTTGCTTTATAATTATATGTACTGAAAATAATTGAGAAAATAATTTAGTAAAGTTTTTATAGGATATTATCATGTTTAGATCTTCTTCACTTAATCCTAAGCAAAAATTATGTTCCATATACCTCCTACGCAAAAATATAGAAAGGATTTGAACTTAATGTTATTTCAGAAATAAAATCAAGTGTTCTAAATTTCTATTTTAACAAGATAAAAAATAAAATGCTCTTTGGGGCTAAGAATACAAGAATGTATTTTTAAATTTATTAAAATTAAAAGGGCGTTTTTAAATTAAAATAATATAAAATTGGAAGGCCAAATGTTAGTTATCCCAGTTAGTTAACCGTATTATTAAATCTAGCATAAAATTAGGATTAGCAAAGAAAAGTTATGAATTTTTAAATGTTTTGCTCTACCTAAAGATAAAAAAAGTTTCTAAGTTTTAAGGCTCTAAAATAAGCTTATAACTTTAAATGTTTTTGTAATCATGTAGCAAAAATTTAAAAATAAAAAGTAAAAAATCTAGAATTTTCTACGACATAAAGCGTCCGGTTACATTTCTGCAAGCGTTCTGACCATTCAATATGAAAAACTGTCAGCGATCGCAAAATAAAATTTAAGGCACCAACTCACATCAACAAAAAGCTTTTACATGTTTTCATTTTATATTGTCTATGTTAAGCAATTACTTAATTATAAAACAAAACTGTAGAACTGTAGATTGTAAAATATTCCTATAAAAAAGAACTAAAACATTTTTATATTCAAAAGAACAAACAGGTGTTTAAAAAAAAAGAAACGAAAATATTTTTATTGCTAAAACAAATTTTATCGTCTATGGACATATTTTAAAAAATAAACGTAACGTAAAAAAACTCAATCATAATATAAAAAAATATATAAAATACATAGTTATTTTTAATTGTTTAGTTATCATCGTTGTAAATTTTATAGTTTTTATTATTAATAAAATAGTAGATATATTTAGCACAAATTCGAAAATGCCTGACGATGTCATACCAACACCAATAGAAATAAATGGTAAACAGGAGCATGCAGAGATAAATATAAATAAGATATAGTTACCTGTAAATAAACCACAACCGTACAGCAGCGATACATACAGATACTACGACCCAAAATAAACGTGATGTGCACAAGACAGAATACGCAATAGGGGGATGTCTGTAGACAATCAATGAGACTATTCAGAGACAATAGAATGATAGATTTTTATCGACCGATAGATTGTTTTAGTTGCCATATTAAGAAGATATGGTTAAATGTTAATTTGTTTAATTTTATATTTATAGTTGATTTACAAAACAAAATTTCAATTATACAAAAGTATTTCTAAAATTTCAATTGCGAGTAAAAACTTCGTCTTTTTTTATCTTTGCCAAGGCAAAATTTATCACAAAACTAAGACAAAACATTCGATAAAAGTTAGTCTAAGTTTATTCGATTATAACTACAACTTATTTCACGTTTGCAATAAATTTATTTTTAAATGTCACAATAAATAAAGTTCGAACACAGATTATATTTTATTTACCAAATATCTGTCATACATCGAACATCCCCCTACATGCTGCAACGAAAAAAGAACCTCACCAAGCAGGGCACCGGCTACCGTGACTGAAGCCTGTACAAGTTACATCGTGTGTATTCAAACGTGTCTTACCGCACAAGTTCATAAGAGAGCTAGATTTCCTCCCCGCCTTAAAGTTATTCTGGTAAGTGGAATATTTAGACCTTCCACGTGTCGACTGTGGTTCATCATTCACACGCTCTGAAATGTTTCCTATACATGTATGGCGTCCTGGTACATGCAGTGGAGCCCCGCGAGCAGGGCTGCCGGTTACAGTACTTTACACATGATATTACCAAACAAGGAATGAATACTGATTGATTATAGGTACAAAACCCAATTTCTGAAAATGATTATATAATTTATAAAAGATGCATGCCATTAAAATACGATAGGGGCGTCAATTCAACGCGGCAGCCCTGGCATGCGCGCACTGCGGGCCCCGGTCGATCGTACGCTGGTATATGCATGTAGCAAACAAAAGTAACTTTACATACGCGAATGCAAGACATCTGTCGAGTTATGTATGACACTACACCGCTGGAACGTCTGGATATGCGCGGAAGGTCTAGAGGGGGTTTCGTATTTTTTTTTTTTGTAAAATAAAAGCTACTGAAAACCTCTCTCTGTCGTTTCGTTACGGGTTTGCAAACTAACTAATACGGCCAAAATAAAATATATCAAGCGTAATTTTGCATATGGAGTGTATCTAGCCAATCTATGCGTTGCTGAAAAAATACACATATAAAATAAAAAAAAATCTTTAAATAAAATATAAATATAGGTCAAAGCATCTACAAAATAAAAATCAAAAAAAGCTTCACCGACTAAGAGGTACTGAGCCATATGATTAATCAAACGTGTTCATTCAGTAAAAAATAACACTGTGTTAAACGGTAATACAATTTTTTCCATAAATGGCAGCAAAAAAACTGTATTATTTAAAATCAAAGGATAGAGGAATAATTTGAAATGCGTACACACGATTTCAAATTATATCCTTAAATCCTCAACACAACAACAATTTCGAATTGTCATCTCGTTATATATAAATACGAAAAATATATAAATAAATATTAATCAACAAAAATTATCAATATCGTATGAGAAACGAGATGACAATGGATGACGCAAATCCACTTGTAAGCTGTAATATAATTAAAAAAAAATGCCCCACTACTGATATGTAAAACAATAAAATATATTATTTACGATCAAGTATCATTTTACTCGTATCAAACATGTTTCGATTACTTACAAGTGGACCCGAGTCCCTGGCGAAGCGGTCATCGTTAGTAGCGTCAGCAGGGGATACGGGGGACAAGGGGACACTGGGGACGTAGGGGACAGAGGAGACACTCACCTCGCGAGGTCTTACAAGAGCCGCGCCTGCCGAGACCGCTTGACGCGCTGCCGGGGGACACGCCGCCGCGATCTTCCACCGGCGACTCTGAAGTATAGATAGGGATGATATTCAGTAACATATCATAATCGTTAACTCTATATAACAGATTTTTTAATGTGACGTTTAGAGATTCAGCGAATTTTTGTCTTTTAAACAACTCACTTTTGAAGTTGAATATGGACAAAGAGTTTGTTGTCAATGATGCTTGTCTGAATTTAAAAAGTAGCCTTCCTACTGACCAAATTTGGTTTCACAAATTATACTATAATTAAATATTGTACAGTATTAACTATGTAAATATTGTATGTGTAAAACAAAAAAAAAACATGCAAAACAATATCTACAACAAAAATATCAACTTCACACAGCGCGGTCAATCTTATACTGCATCTACACTTTCCTGTAGTTGTGGTAAATTTATTTACTACTAGATAGAAAAAAAAAACAAGAAACAAACAAAGAAAAACATTAAAAAACTAAAAGTTACCTCTATAAAGAGCAGCCCTCTCAGCGAGGTTGTCTTGAGAGCCGCGGTAGTAGTCGCGCCGCATGGTGCCTGCACGACACGATACGTGTGCGACACGACATGTGCACGACACGACAGGTGCACGACACGACACGACACGCCGCACGGCACATAGCGGAAAAAGCGGGGGAGCAGCCGCAAATCAATTATATGTACTGCTTATAATGATCAAGCCTTTATTGACTGCAAAACTTTGTAAGACATAAGTTTTTTGAAGATGATTTAAATTTGAATTCTATTTTTGATGATAATAATTTATGCATTTTGCAGTTTATAAAGCTATCAGAAGCAGTACATTGGACACATTATTTTCAACAGAGTAGCTCAAATATTTTGTTTAGAAATACAATTTGAAGTTGTAATCTATCACTTATGAGTTTGTTAGAATTTGAGCTACTTTATGGTAAAGCTAAAAAAACATTGATCAAAATACAAAGTGTAAAAAACTTGGAACAATTAATAGCTTTTGTTAGCAACAAAAAAGAATCAGTTCATATTGATATAAGTGCTGTTAAAGAATTTCTAGCGTAAAAAAATTTGTATTAGCCACATCTCATGCGAGCTTCAGTTTTCAGTAATTGGTTTGCAATTGTATTTGTGTTTAAGTTTCGTGTGTTAAAAATTACTTTTTGTGTGTACATATTTATAAACAATTTAGTTTCTAAGCAAAGTAATTCTGTAGAATTGTTTTACCAAAAAAAAAGTAACAAGTCAAATGAATTCTTATGATAATACCGGTTGTAGGAAGATGTTGGAAGTTTGTCAGTGAGGTTGAGTGTGTTTAGAGAGTGAGTGATGAGTAGGAGCAAGTATTGTTTACACGGGTGAGGTTTAAGGAGGATGGTAGAGTAGAGTGGGGTAGGTAACTATGTATTAGTGAGATTGAGTATGCTCAGTAAGCGATGAGTAGAAGTATGCTCGTACCGTTGAGGCTCGGTGGAGGATGGTGAGTAGATTTGCTGTGTTCAGTGTGTTAAATGTGTTCGTACAGTAGTACCGTAATTTTGGAAATGTAAAGTAACTTAGTGAGGTAACACACCTAGTGTTCAAAGAGCAACATATTCGTACCGGTAAGGTTAGTCGAGGAGGGCTGCTTGCTCGCTAGGATCCCCTCGGCCGCCTGTAGCGCGCCGCTGTCGACGTGTATGGTCTTGGGCCTGGCGCGCGTGGGCAGCTTGCCGCGGAGCCGCGCCCCGCCGGTCGAGCCGCCGCCGGCACCCGGCGCGCCGCCGCCGCGTTGTAATGTTTCGAGGAATTCTGACTTGTCGAACACTTTGCCCTGGAATGTGACGCGTTTGTTACGCTTTGGTTCTTTATGTTGGATAGTTGCGCGATGTGATAGATGTTAGAAGCTCTACCTTTACAGACTTTCGAACATAGTAATTTGTAAAGCGGTTGATAAATTTGATACTAATTGATAATTCAAGGAATTTAGTTCTAGAGGTTAGAGGAAATTAATTTCAACAGGGAAGGAAATTTTAATAAATGGGAAAAGTTTATTAAATTAACCCCTCGGATGCCGGGACTCGCAAAATTTTGTTACCGTTGAGTGCCGGGAAATATGAAGAGATCGCGCATTCACGCAACATTAACTTTGACAATGAATATCTTTTGATTGAGAAAAACTTTCTTTGATCTGTTTTTTGATTATAAAATTATACGAATCCAAGTTTTGTAAATACAATATTTAGTGGAGCAGCATTGGTAAAGTAATATTTAATCTCAAAATTTCTTATAAGAGGGAAAATAAATGCCTAAGCGCGGATCCACGCATTCGCAGTAAAGTGCCGGAACGCGGATCCGCGCTGAAACGACTGCTCACGAATT
>DVXP01001659.1:0-14407 GCA_018235645.1 Junonia grisea | reverse complement strand
ATGTATGTATGTATGTATGTATGTATGTATGTATGTATGTATGTATATATGTATGTATGTATGTATGTATGTATGTAACGGAATCTTGAGCTCAATTTTCATCAATTTTGAGATATCCGATAAGTTTGGAAATTTGCACACGTGTCAAGGGTGGATGACAATGCTATAATTTTATAACAGTTTCTCATTATCCTTATTAGGACTCTGTAGTAGAGTAGAGTGAAAGAGACAGAGCTAGCGCGCGTTCTGCGCATGACGCTTACTCTTTCGGACTAAGTACGTTTTTTTAGATTTTTAACTATTATATTTATTTATTTAAGTTCATTTGAAGAACAACATACATACTCTCTTCTTGGTTCTGTAATTATATCACTGGGAATAAACAAAAACATAAAGAAGAAAAAGTAGATTCTCGGTTCATCGGTACATTTTCACGCGTAATTATTAATTCACAGGTGGATCTAGACATGAGGATTGGAATACACAGTGGCATAGTACTATGCGGTGTGCTTGGTCTACTTAAATGGCAGTTCGATCTCTGGTCGCATGATGTGACGCTGGCTAACCATATGGAAAGTGGAGGATTACCGGGGTAAATAATTTTCTAATACAAAGTATTTTAACTATGGAATAAAATACGTATTTTTTATCAAAAATAGAAAGGAAAGAAGTTGTGGGTCCGCCGATATAATTATCATTAAGAGATCACCGATTCCCGTACAGTTTTACGGCACTAAATGAATCACAAATGTCTAGTTAAAAAGGAATAACGCATAACTCACTTACCAAATGAAACACAGCTGTAACTATAGGGTTGTAGTCAGAATAAAGCTTGACTGTAGAGTCTTGAGACTATGGTAGCATAGTAACCAAATCTTTGATTTCCTTTTCTAGACGAGTTCACATATCGTCTGCCACAATGGAGTGCCTAAACGGAGCCTTCGAAGTAGAACCCGGCGAAGGAGAAAAGCGTAATCCCGTTCTACGAGAACTGAACATCACCACGTACCTGATAAAAGCTACGGAACAACCAAGAAGGTGTAGGAATAAATCTACAAACAAGTAAGTATACACTTTCATTTACCATTATTTATGACAACAGCAGCCAAATGAGTGGCCGGGCTATCTAATGTTATGTTACCAATATGAGAGTAGTATTTTTATTATAATATCTATGTATTACTATTGATCACCGCTACTCGTTTATATAAGCAGCAAAAGACGATCAACAAATACGTTACAAGCTCAGATATGATGAATAAGGGATTGAGAGAAATAACAATCAGTAAGAGAAGGTATTTTGTGTCTTTTAGTTTCTGGTTCTTTCTTTTGTAATATAAAATGTAGCTATACATCTTTTCATCAATTTTCCGTAAGCACTAGGTATTCCCCCAAGAAGCTACAACTAGGCTTTACCACTATAAAATATGAGAGAGGCTCACATACATTTATGCTATATGTATATTTTATTTTTTATCCAGTGTACAACCACAGGTGCAACAAAATGAAGCCTCAGCTAGATGCTCGAGCGGCTGCATAGAAGAGGAGACCACTACCGATTGGATTCCGGAAATGCCATTTCAAAATGTAAGAAAATATAGTAATAAAATATTGGTATATCTTATGTAATAACTAACATGTTTCCTCAGAACTTGATAATTTAGCTTTTAAATTGTTAAAAAAAACTAAGTATATCTTAGACAATGAAATGTTTTTCAGTATTTTCAAAGTACGCCAGGAGTTACGTGGTATCGACGTTTGGACAAACATAAAGACGTAGAGACCGGACAAGATTTAGAAATGACATCGATATCAGAGGTATTTATTATTTTACTAGTAACCATCTTCAAAAAAAGAGATTCATAGAAATCCTTTGTTTTTGTATATGTTAGTTTTTACCAGTTTCTAAACATGTGCGCCAAATTTCATATGTGCATCTTTTTTTATTTGATTTTTGTAAATGCATATTTCAAAAACTTTTGGTCGAACTTTAAGGAAACTGATAATTTTCTTTATGGAAAGTGTCAAATTTCAGGTCATTAAACGCATTATTGATTTACCGTATATATTCATTGTCAAATCCCTCAAGCCATTTAGCATTCTACTAATTTACCCACTACAATTGTCTTGGACAGGAAGACGACATAATCAACCACTCGATCGAAGTGAACAGCAATCGCCGCATGCGCTTTGAGCACATGAAGCAGTGGTCCCTCCACTTCCGGCGCGCCTCCCACGAGCTGCGCTTCGGCCAGCTGGACGAGAAGACCTTCAAGTCCAACGTCATGTGCTGCTGGGTGCTGTGGCTGTTCATCGTGGCCGTCCAGTTCATTATACACTTCAAGTAAGATTCTCTGACAATCAACTACCTGATAGAACTGAACAGCAAGCGTTGCATGCGCTTCGCTGTGCCGGATGAGAAGATCTTCAAGTTCAACGTCATGTGCTGCTTGGTGCTCTGGCTCTTCATCGCGCCGTCCAGTTTATTATACACTTTAAGTAAGATACTTTGATAATAAACCTCACGATAGAAGTCAAATTTAACCGTTGCATGCGCGTCAGTCAGCTGGATGAGAAGATCTTCAAGTCCAACTTCATATGCCGCTGGGTGCTCTAGCTGTTCATCATGGCCGTCCAGTTCATTATACACTTCAAGTAAGGTTCTTCGGTAATAAATAACTCGATATAACTGAACAGTAACCGTTGCATGCACTTCTGAGAACTTGGTAAGAAGACAGCACTTTGATTTAGATTTTCATGTCACATATTCATATTGACATTAAAAAAAGGTATTCCTCTAAAAGGGACCAACCGATTTTTATATAATATATTTTTAGTGTTGTAAAAGAGATCAGAAGGGAATAATAATTATACCACAAATATTCACTGTCTTGGTAAAATCGTGTATTCAAGAAATTCCTAGTATAGTTAGAAGGTATGAAAAATTCAGAATAAGTCACGGAATACCCTAGTTACTCAGTAGCATGGAATGCACTTCCATGCTACTGAGTTATTAGGGTATTCCTGTTCAGACTACACCACGATGTATGGCCGGGTCAGCGAGTATATTTTATGTTTTACCCTTTACAGCTGCTGGTTATTGGTGATAACATTGGTGGTGATGACGGTCCCCCTCACCCTTTCCTTCTTGGTGGTGATGGCGGAGGAGTTCCCAGTAGCGATGCCGCGCCTCGCGCAGTATTCAGCTTCCTTGAGTGCTGATAGGCTTAAACGAAACGTTCATATTTGCTGTTTTGTCACTATAATGTCTTTGTCCAGGTGAGAATTTTTAATATCTACTTATTATTTTGTTACTGCAATAATTTTTCAGTTTCTTATTTACATAATTCAGTCATCAAAGATAACTGCTTTATGCTCCAGACCACTATAATCTTATATTATTTACATTAAAATCTTTTTTTTATTACATTATAGCAAATTGTTGATAAAAAAACCGAATGTCATTAAAACTACCCTAAATTAAATAAACTTACAAATATTTGTTAAATAATTTAATTTAAAGATTATTCAAAGAATATAGAATGTAATGATGAATTTATTGACCATAATGAAATGTGCACTTAAAAAACAATATTTCTATGTTTCAGCACATCGAAGTTGTATATATGTCCACCATCTTTTCCTGACATTGAGCTATCGAATACTTCTGCAACGAATTACACTCATACAATATATTCAGACGGCGACGTGTCAGCAACAGAGGAAGAAAAGTGGGGCGAATGTTTCAAGCCTGAATACGTGGTTTTCACTTGGATCATCTGTCTAGTGGCTCTGACTTCGATACTGAAGCTCTATTACTTGATAAAAACCCTACTAGCGATCATTAATGTAGCTTTGTATGCAGTTCTCTTACTGGTTTATTATAATGTGGACTATTACAGCTCCGTCGTCAACGATTCGTGAGTTTTTTTTCTTTCTTCTCCTTATAATCTTCTATGAAGCTATTACAAATATATTGTGGATAATTTGCTTGTGAAAATGATGAATAAATAATTCATGAATCTCTTATAAGTTCCACAAATGTTTCTGGTCTCCCAATAAGTCGTGTCTTCAGGAGTATAAAGTATAATAAATTGTTTGATTTTCAGCGATTTACGTTTCTACGTCCAAATGTTGATCTTGATGACAATGTTCTCGATAATAGTGATATACCACGCGAGGCTCGTGGAAGTTACATCTCGACTTGACTTCCTCTGGAAGTTACAAGCAGAAACCGATTTGAAAGAAATGAGGGATACGCAGAGGACCAACAGACATCTGCTGAAACATATCCTCCCTGATCACGTGGTCAATCATTTTCTAACCAAAGATAGATGTCCTGATGTAAGTTACCGTTGATAATAAGTATAACATTTTTTTTTCGTGGGAGAGTCATGCATTTGCACGAATGAGCTGACTAGATCGGAGTAATACCACGGCTCGTCGTATTTCGCCGCGTGAGTACCGGAGGCCTAATTCCCCACCCCTTCCCCATTCATTCCCCATCCATTCCCTCTAAAAGGACGCATCTCCTTCCATTCCCAATTCACTCCCTCTAAAGCAACGCATTTTGTAGCTCCTCCGGTGTTGCAAAATGTCCATGGGCGGCAGCATTCACTTTCCATCAGGTGATCTATCAGCTCGTGTGCTCCCCATCCAATAAAAAACATAGTCTAATAATCAATTACAACAAATGCTCAACAACGGTTTGAATTAAAACATAACATAAATACAAAGTTTTCATAATATCTACACAAGTAGAATATGTAGTATTCAATGAAATTTTCGTCTGGAATAACGACAATAAACGTCCCTTCTTCAGGAACTATACTGGCAATGGAGAGGAGAAGTGGGCGTGATGTTTGCCGGAATACCTAATTTCCACGAGTTCTATTCCGAACAGAAGGCCGTCGACTGCATGCGACTACTCAACGAGATCATTTGTAATGTACCAATCGGATTTACGTTCTTAATTAGCTTCGTTAAAAGATATTTACAATTGAATAGTTACTTTGCACAATGTCTCTGGATTCGTAGTATTTTTACAAATTTTTAGCTGTAATATTCCTTCTGTTATTTGTATTTTTATAAGAAATGTTTTTACGACAGTCCGTCCTGTTTAATCTCCATGTACGTAATATTCAATCTTATCTTTATTTCCAGTTGACTTCGATAGATTGCTGATGCAACCTCGATTTAAAAGTATTGAAAAAATTAAAACAATTGGGGCCACATATATGGCTGCCTCTGGTCTAAACCCTAATCACAAAGTAAGTTATAAAATTATTAAAAAAACTTTTATGAAATAAAATATTGTTTTCATATAAATACTAATCTCTTATCTTAATGCTTTAATTTAATTGGGTCAGTATTTTCCGATGATGTATACCTATAAGTTACTTCTTTGATTGCAAACAAATAAAATAGGCAAGTGGTGATACCTCCAAAAATATGAAATTTTATACTCACATATGCATATTAAAACGTATTTTTCCATTTACAATAAGGATACAATTTTTTGAAAATATTTTTTTAGACCACAGAAGACGACTATGACCATCTTTGCGCACTGGTAGACTACGCATTTGCTCTTCGAGAGGCTCTGGAGGATATCAACAAACATAGTTTTAATAAATTCCGGTTAAGAGTAGGTAAGACTACTTCAGAACTCCATCAAAATATTACCTAAAACATAAACTAGTCGAATACTTGTAAAGGAAGCAGTCAAATATCGAAATGGCGAATATTGTTTTTCTCTCTCTTTTTGCGTTCTCTCTCTTTTTCTCGTTGTAAGTGAGATAAACATATTCAGTATGAAGTTGTTGATTTCGTTCTGCGTATTTCGAAGTATCGTGAAAACGTGGGTTAATAATGGGAACATGTAGATACTATCGAATCATATACGATATCGAGGTCTCAATAAAGTAAACGAAAACGTTCGTTTAACAACTTGTACTAAGGTTACTGTTTGTGTTTCTGTTCCAGTTGTATTTCCGAAAGGGGTCGATAACTTAGAGCTTAACTTAAGATCCTGTTTCAAATAGTTAAAATCTTGTCTCTTATTCATGTTTGATTTCAGGAATCAGTTGTGGGCCGCTAGTTGGAGGCGTGATCGGCGCTCGCAAACCAGTGTACGACATTTGGGGCAATACAGTGAATGAAGCCTCAAGAATGGAGTCCACTGGCGCTATGGATCGCATTCAAGTCACTAAATACACTAAGCATGTGAGTTATCGTTAAAGTTATTTTTTATTTACTTAAAAGTTATTTAATTTGTTTATACGGGCAACTCAAAACATTTTTGTAAAATTAAAAGTCCACCAACTTGAAATAATGGAAATAAAACTACTTTAAACGGATTTAATTCGCGTATATTCATTATTTTTATCATCCCGACGTTTCGAGCACTTTACAGCGTTCGTGGTCACGGGTAGACTTCATAATCGTTTAAAATTTTGTATCTAGATATATCAAATAGTAGATAGCAACGGAATTTTTGATGTAAAATAACTATTTGTGCAGAAAAAAACGATGATAGTACCATCTTTGGTAATATATTTACAGAGCTCTTTCAAAATAAGCTTTGCAGAGCTTGACTTTGGACAATCATTGGTTTGGTTATTAACTTTGAACAATAGTACTTTTATGACTTAGTGTCTTAATATGACACGGTAAATAGTATATGGTTGACTGGTGCTTTATCGGGTTTTGTGGCGGTATTCCCTTTTGAAATAAAAGACAAATTATTAAGTAGTACAAATAACTGTTCGTTTAAAGTTGTAATATAATAAGTTTACCTCCTCACAGGTGCTGGAGCGTCGCGGCTACGGCGTGGAGGCGCGTGGCGCGGTGGAGGTGAAGGGCAAGGGGCGCATGGAGACGTGGTGGGTGACGCGCGTGGGGGCGAGAGGAGCCGGCGCCCCCTCCGCCCCCGCGCCGCCGCGCTCCCTCGCCGCGCTCGTCTACACCATGCTGCAGGCGCGCAAGCGGATCTATACGCACCCCTTTGGATCTTCTACTGATGGTATATAATATTTATTGTGCTTAATTTTTTTAATGAAAATAACAAACAATGGAACAGACCGATCGAACATTAATAACAATAATAATTCATTTATTTTCAGACACTAATAGTCCATATTTGGTATTATACAATTTAACGTAGTCTATGTTAGTATTACATAATTAACATTTAATTATTATTATTAAGCTCTCAGAACATGTTGTTCAGTGAATCTCCTGAACAAATCTGAGTCCATTCTTTCTCCGATTAAATTCAAAATTTTATTCGAGCTTTCTCGCACACGCTGTACTAATGAAGTCGTTAACTCCAGCATCAGCAAACATAGCTGAAGCACTGCAATGTCGAGGAAGCCAGAATAGAGCTCTAAATACATTATTGTATTGAATACGTAAGGAATTGTAGGCCCGTTGTGTAAAGTTTGCCCATAGACTGCCAGAATAGAGGTTTTGGCAATAAGCTTTAAAAAGTGTTATTTTAACTTCTTTTGTACATCTAGCAAATCTATGTGCCAACATATTACCCCGAACCGACAATGCCCTACGTTCCCTCTCAATATCTTGGTCATCACTTAATGTCTCAGTCATGATATGACCAAGATACTTGAACTCTTTAACTCGACTCAATGAAACTCCGTTTAACTCTATAGATGGTACAAGGTCAGATAAAATATGTTTCTTTTCTTTAAATATCATATATACACTTTTCTTAACATTATACTTCAGGCCATGTTCACATACATAGGATTCACATACAGCCAACAGTTTCCTCAAGCCACCAATCGAGGGACCCAACAGTACCATGTCATCTGCATAGCTTATATTATTTATACATACCCCATCCATATAACAACCTACATGCATACTGCTGAGTTCCTCGACCAATGCATTAACATATATGTTAAAAAGCCGTGGCGATGACAACCCCCCCTGTCTTACTCCACACTGCAAGTGATATTCATCAGAGTAGCTGTCTCCCCATCTTACTCTATTGAACTGATTATCATACCAATAAGAGAAAGTATCGACCAGATCTGATGGTATACCCATGTCTCTCAGCTTTCCCCACAACTTCTGATACAAGACCATATCAAAAGCCCTGGATAAATCCAAGAAACATGCATATATGGGAGTTTTTCTCTTAATGTAATATCCTACAGTATGTTTCAAGCTCAATATTGCACTTTCAGTAGAGAGACCCTCACAAAAACCAAATTGATTACTATTTAAACATACAAATTTTTCAAGATGTTGATCAAGCAAACCATCAAATACTTTCGCAATTATGGTAGCCAAGGAAATAGGTCTATAATTACTTATATCAGAGGTATCATTCATTGAGTTCTTAATAACAGGTACAACAATAGTTTTCATAAGATCTGTTGGTATATAAGAGTGCCTGATGCAAAATGTATACAACATTGATAGTACCCTATATATATGCACCCCTGCATATCGTAGATGCTCTACACTGAGTCCATCGTGCCCTGGTGATTTTCCTCTTTTCATCTTATTAATAATTTTAGCAACATCCTTACTAGTAAAATTAGTAGGGCTATCAACAGCACAGGCCTCAGTCTCAAGCAACCCCGATAACTTATAACATCCTTTCTTACTTTACGTCTTTCTTACTTTACGGAGGCGCTGTTTATTATCTGAAAATAGCTTAACGAAAAAAGTCGTAACCACTAATCCAGGTTATAAGGTAGACTATTAGGGTCGGGTTTATTAAATCGAAACCACAGACTCGCTATACAATAAACGTTACATTTGTGGTCATATTATTCGCGTTTTTAGGTAAGAAATTGTAAGTACAATACTAATACATATGACCTTACATAATGCTGAAAGTCACTTAAAACAGTGTAATGAAAATAAATACTCGCAGTTACAATAAAGTCGTCAATTTGCGTTGGCATTTTAATTTCAATCAAAAACAATAATACGCCTAATTCATTTTTGAATAAGAAGGGAGATGCTACTTAACTATGCCTGTAACTGAGATTTGCAACAACACATAATTATTATAAATTAAAAGAGTGCTTACGGAATTCATAATCTCAAAACATACCCAACAGTTAAAATAATAAAAAGAATGTATTACATATCCCATATAGGGAAGACAAAATATATTCTAGGTCACTGAAATAGGTGCCATAAACGACAGCAAATCTGGCAAACTAGGCAAGTAACAACAAGATAGAACAACAAGCAATACAGCGAAGGCAATCCCAGTGGTCAGGAATGTACGACGAAAACGAACATTACCGAGAAGGGCCGAAATTCTGACTGACACAGCGGGGTTTTCAGTATAATCCGACATTCAATAGACACCCGCAGAGCTGAAACCTACTTCTTACTAGTACTTAACCCTCTTGCCTTAGAGTCTGTAAGATGGTCTTAATTGCATTTATCTTGCATTGACCAGCTAGCGCTAACGGCTAAGCTGTTCATTAAAGTGTAGCGGGCTATCCATCAGCCATTCTTGCTGGCTTTTTTATTTCTAGTCAACCGACTTGTTACTAGGGAACTTGAAATACTACTAGTTTTTTTTCGCATTTTCTTCGTTGTAGCACTAGCTTTGAAGTAACTTTTTATTCAAGTTGAAGTACATTTCAAAAAGTAAATAGAAATCTTGAGTTTATGTGAAAAGCAAATAACGAACTGGAGATTTTTTTAATAAAGGGTCACTAGGTACCCATATTCCAACTACTACGTATTAATATTTTCAAGAAATTTAAACGTGATGAGGGGAGTACTTTATATCAGTAGTTCTTCATTATTAAACAAACCAGAAATAATACAAGTTAAGCATCTACATTTCCACAGTGCTATAACCATATATTTAACACGGTTAAGCACCTTTTGTATTTATAGAAGTAAGAAACAATGTGTTAATATTTAACAAGAGACCACTTTAAGGGAGCCATTTACGATAGGACGGTCGTAGAGACAGTGCCATATAGTGGCCTCAATTGTGAATAGGTACGTGCACTTAATGTCCGTTTAGTTCTTTAAACATTTAAATTTACCGCAGTAATAATGTGCTCGAATGTAAGATTATTGCATTTGAGCCAATTGCTCTTATTGACAAAATTTTAAGATCACATATTTTTAACCTAAAATATTGCTTACAAATTTAGTATTTGACGATCAAGTTGCGTGCACATAGATATATGACCGTCAAATGTAATTTCGACGAAAATTACACTCACAGCTCAGACACTAACGAGATGCGTGCGACTATATCAACGTGAATGGCGGCTTTAAACCTGCAATCAGTCACATGACGTAGTCGAAATGAGCAAACCGCCAGACCGATACATATGTCAGGAACCGAAATCCTCGCAAATGAACTCAGACACGAGGGCCGCGGAAACAGACGGGCGAATGTTTTGACATTCACGGATACGGGATCATTAATCAAAACGCAACGAGTCATTGTAGCTTCGGTTTTGTCTTGAAATATTTCAAGTGATTTCGATCCGGTTCGTGCGTGATAATGAACTTGAATATTTCAATCCTTGCCAAAATTTCGAACGCCCAAAAAAGTTTCATCCATACGGGATGAGATCTTTGGACGTGTGAAATTTTGATGGCACTGTGGCTAAATTCTAATAAAATTCATTGATGAAACATTTAGAAGGGGTATACTAAACGTGTTAATGAAATATTTTAGACCAGCATCTAATATTTTCTCTGGGCAATAATTGCTGGCGAGGAAGACACTTCTTTTGCACGTATCAAGTTTCCCTACAAGGTTATAAAGACAGACTTAGATTTAGAAACAAAACATACTATGGCTAGGTTATATCTAAAAAATCAAATGCATAACTGAATCAGATATTTAGATAACAGATAACGAATTTCGAACCCTTTTAATAAACAGAGGCCTTTGAAAGATAAAATGCATATTCATCCCACCTGTCCCATTATAAATTGTGAAGATGACACAGAAACGTGCTGTTTCAGAGATTCCATTACGGGTTGCTTTGTTTGCAACTCAGTTTGTCTAATTAACATTATCACTGAACAGACGTGAACTGTCGACGAAATCAAACATTGGATTAAATGTTTTACACTGAATTAGTAACTTCGAAATTTTATTTCTTGAACGATGAGCGACAATAATTAGGAGCATGTGTCAGTGATAACAATTTTAGTGCTTTAGGTACCTACACGGGTTTTTTCACAAGGCTGTTAATTTATAATGAAATTTTCTCAATACATATATTTATTTATATAAATGTTATTTTTGCGATTTCAATTAAATAAAGGAATAGGTAATATATATGCATGCTATGTTGTTTTTGGTATTGATGAATATTACATGGATAAAAATAAAATAAAAAAATATGATTTTATTAAAATAAAGCAGTTAACGCAAACAAAGCTGCAAGGTAAGGCTAGTTATGTAAAAACGCAAGATATTGAAGTCTTCGAAAAGTCACTGCTTAATTCTTCAGAATAATGAAATTAAAATTAAATAATAATATTTTGCGATAAATTTATTGGAGAACATAAAAAAATTCTCTATAAAATAGTACTCCACTAAAATAACAAGAAGAAACAACAAAGCGGAAGGAAAAGGCACCATATGGTTTTATTTTATTAGACATGCGATATCGGCCGAATTTGGTAGCCATTTGAATTCAGTCAACGGATCCCACGCGGCTGCGGAAGAATAGAAAAGACGTTACTTCACTACAACCTTCGAAAAACTTTAAACGTTTCTCTCTTTCATTTTATCAGGATATCGTTTAGCTCATTATATACAGATCTATTTAAAATACTTATTAATTAAATTTCATGTAAAAATTTAGAAAAATGTGTTTGAGTTATTTGACTATTTTATAGTTTAAATTGTAGTCGTGACGATAATGTGATGAAAAAGATTAATAGGGATAGGTACTCGTACATGAAAAAATAGCTTGGAAGTTGAATAAAAGGTATTATGTGTAAGATGTATAAAAAAGAAAGTAGAAAATAAACAATTAGGCGTCTGAGGAAAATGTACAAACTTTATAGAATTCAATTTGCTTTTTATTAAAAAGGAGATAGTTTTATACTTCGACACAATCAATAATTCGTTACACCCACACATCCCTATATTAAAAGCGAAGGTACGAAATGCAATAATATTAAACTCATTTAAAATAAGGTAAGCTTTTTAAAATATAAGAGGAACTTTTCCTTTAAAAGTAAAAGAGGAACATTGAAATGCAGAACGCTCGCAATCTGATTACAAAAGGAAATAATATTCAATCGAATTCAAAATTATTAATTAAAGATCGTAGCAAGTCGGTAATGAAAGGTACTTGTTAAAACAGTATTCGTCGCTCTCAGCCATTGAAACGACTCTTAATACCCAGCTCTGCAGTCAGAGGCGACAGTTCCTAAATATTTAATTAGGTATCCTTGAACTGGGTTTAAAGTTGAAAAAATAAACTTAATGATTTAGTTTGTGTAGTTACCTACTACTTAACAAACAACGATTTTTAATTATAGAATGATATATGATATGAGCAATCGACGAAACAAGACACAAGTGTCAAAATCATTCATAAGTTTTGACACGATTGTGACTAAGTAAAACAAAACTTTGCAAAAATTCATACGTATTGCATACGTATAAGATGTAACGACCTTCCTCGTGGCGTTTCTTATGATCGCAATAATGTTGAAGTAGATGTTAAAATTTCTTAAAGTCAACACATACGCCTTCCCCTTTATACCTACTCTACATATGAATGGGCATCTGTAACAATCAAAAGCCATAGACCAGATGTAACTCACCAAGTAACAAGATGACCTCACCTTGTTGACTTCATACATCCGTCAATAAAAAATTTAAAACAAAAACTAATGTGTTTGAATGTCACAAAAAACGAAGACAATGTTTGAACTCAAATAGGATTCTCCAACTCCTATACCAGAAAGCTAAACGCTTAAACTATTTACATAAGTTTTCCTTACTGTAAAAGCAATTTATAGAACGGAGTACGCGAATAAGGACAAAGATGTTATTAGAAAAGCGATTCAGTCTTTGATCCAGAAGTTTCCTTGATAATGATTCATCTTTCAGCTATTTGACTTTGTTTGCTTCAATTTGAAAATTTAGTTTGAAACGTAGTTCTAAGGAATTCGATTCAATTTATAAAATTAGAGAAACAAAAGTGAATTAGTTTACTTTGTAAACGTACAGTACCCAAAACTTCGTTCACGTAACCTTTGGATGAGAGGGAATGTGTTTTATGACTATCTCGTGGGAATCATTTCACTTTCTAGGGGAAAAGTTTTGTAAATATTTATACAAATGTATGTATTATAAATTTATGTCGATATTTAACTATCTATATAAAAAACGCGATTTTTAAATTTACGTTTTAAGAAAATATTGGTAATTTTTTTTATAACTGTCGTAGTAATTTTAGTTTTATAATAAATGTTTCTAGCAAGAGATAAACATATCTCACGACGACTAACGCATGTTACAAAACTACTTTTACTCGGTTCAGACAGAAACAGACAGTAGTTGTAAACAAGTTATAATTCCATTATTTTATAGGAATAACATGTCGTGCTCTTTGCAATCGTGTTAAGCAGTACACAAAGTTCATACTTATCATATTTTTTATGAAAATTGTAATGTAGCAAACATTTTTCTTAAAATTGTGTGGTTTTTGAAAAAAAAAACTTATTATTATTAGCAACACAAATTAAATCCTAATTTTTTAAATATATGAACATCTTGGTATTTTTTTTGTACAAAAAAGGAAAACCTTCTGTTGGACTTCATTAAAACTTTACAAGGCCCTCAGTTTCATTCCGGGAAATGATTGGGTTACCGAAGAATATAAAAAGCGTCTTCAGGACAATTTAGAAAACGCGAAGGATCGTAGAGATAAAATTGTATTTTGAAACTCGTAACTACACGCTGTGGTATGTTTAAATCATATGTATGTTAAAGGAATTATGATAAATTATTAACAAGAGTGTTAGGTACCTTAGTCCTATAATGAAAAAGCAATTAAACGCGAAATTATTGGCACAATTGCGACGCTCGTTACGTCTGCGACTAGCGACGTTAACCTACAAATGAAAACTGGAATACATTAATGGAATAATAAAATAAATAATTTCGAATAAGTTGAAATTACTTTGTACTTTGTAGTGTAGTTTAGTATTTCAATTTGTTCTTAGTAATAACAACTTCAACCATTAATTTTCAATAGCATTATTTGTTTCGTAAAATATTTTTAACCGTTCGTTATGAACGATGTATGAAGTATTAAGAAAGTATAGTATAATAAACAAGTGTAAATTTGGAAAATTTATTAAACCCCCGACATCGTATTCAATACGACAGGAGGACCTTAAACTCTTG
>DVXP01001658.1:0-14409 GCA_018235645.1 Junonia grisea | reverse complement strand
CCGCCTGTGGTAGCGACCGGGCCCGTACGTACACCGCACTACACACTACACACTGCACTACCGACCCGCTCGACGTGCTCTCCCTCTCCCGCAACCTGCACCTGCACCGCCTGTGGTAGCGACCGGGCCCGTACGTACACCGCACTACACACTACACACTGCACTACCGACCCGCTCGACGTGTTGTATGTTGTACGCAATATACAGGGTTGATAGGATAAAAAGTTATTTTTTGAAACTGCATAATCTTGATACCATTTTTAAGCCCTATTCAAAAAACCTTCTAAATAGGAGCAATACAATTTCAACATGCTGTATAACATCGAATGCACGTAAACCTTGTAAAATGAATGAAAATACGTCACGCTGTTGTCATTGATGTTGCAAATCGCGAGACGCGTGACATTGATTTTCATTTTGTTTGCATTGTGTAATTTGTTCGAAATAAATATTTTCGTACTTTTCGCGTTATTTTTTTACCGGTTCAGTCTCACTGGACAGGAATATTATATGTACTTTCAATAACAGTGCAACAGGTGTAACCCACTTACGTTTTTATTTAAAAATAATTGTCATATGGAACAACTATGGTTTAATAGCTCCATTGGGTGTCTTTGCACGTTTACGGTGCCCGTCCATATTTAAGAATTTGATGTATAGACGTATTATTTTTCTATTTCAGGCAAATACCGGCTTTTGTACAAATCAAGGAGGCGGTGGCGCTTCCGGATCCTATTTATTATTTTTTTTCACTCGTTAGGTCCTTCAGCGCTTCTATTCAAATATACATATAGATTTAATATAGTTAAATAATGTTTTTTAAGTTTTGTTTTTAAAAATGAAAAGTGATTAGTGTATAATATACCTAGACAGTGTATATTTTAAGTCAACCTACGTGTGTAGGAGTGCGGGTAGTTTCTGAAACGCCCGTTTATAATCTGTGGAACGCTATGGACTCGGACCTTCGTGTGTCTCTCTCGCTCGCACTGCGAAAAGTGAGACGGCTGTTTTCTATACCAGGTTTTGTTTAAGTGTAGTTTAAAGTTATCTTAAGAACCATTTTACTGTATGGTTTTTCCTGTTGGTTGGAAGGAATATTAAACCTTAGTTCCTTATAGTTACATCTTTTCGCGACTAGGTTTTTTTAACTGTTTTCATCGCATGTACATTTTAATACAAAATTAATATAGATTTTAAAGTGGAGACGATTTTATATGGAAGTTTCGATTTTGTTACAAATACAGAAATCTTTGGTTTCTAAATGTTTGTATGGAACAGTTTGGATATGAGATTTCTGTGAATATTGTTTTGTGATATTTTGTGAGCCAACGTTAAGTACTCAAAACCCCACCTATAATGAAATGTTACAACCACTAACGGAACTCACATTGCGTATTAAACATTTAAAACAAATTTTAAATTATTTAAGAAATTCTAAGTAGGTTTTCGAACAACTTTAAAATCCGTCATAATGTTTTTTTAGTGACGAAAGATTCAAATGAGTCGAACACAATTTGCAATTAACACTACAATATAAAATTAAATATTCATTTAATATCTTATTTTTAACAAATGCAACAGATTATAACGGAAAATTCTCTTATTTAAGAATAAAGCATAGATAAACGTAAAATAAATCCTTTTTTTATTTTTCCCACATCTTTGCTCATCTAAAATTTACTGACAAACATATTTACCCCATTAGAAACGAAATTTCAGAAAATCCGTTCTTAATAGAATAAATGAATAATCATACAATAATCAAACTTCTAAGAGATATTATGATGTGTCACTATATCATGATAAAACTGTTTTGTCTTAGATATCTATAGACAATAAATCGTGGTAAATTTCTTTTATATATGTAGATAAAAATTACTACAAAAATGGCAATGTGAGTTTCAAAATTAAAATTAAAACATCGCTTTTTTAATATTTTTATTTTCATAAACTCTTTCATACCAAACAATGTTGAAATGTTAATTTAGTTTTATCGTAAGCGAAATTATGAAAATGTTTATCGTTTCCTAAATCGGTGCAAAACTGAACTTTTCTATAAATATTGTAAAGAATTTAAACGATTTGTTCGTTTCTAGACTATCCTATGAGAAGCATTTTAAAATATTTGGAAACCAACAAATCGTGGCATTGACTTAAGTTATTACTAAGACAATAGCGCTGTGTAACGAAAAGTGTAGCGTCACATTGAAAATATTACTTTTATAATCTGTAATTTTCAGTCTTAAAATAAATGTTTATTATTTATGGTCATATGTCATTTGGTGTGTATACGAAATTATACGTCAATCATAAAAGATCTGAAAAAAAGACCAATTTCAAAACTTAGTTCTGTTTTTTTGTATGGTCAAATTATTTTCTTTTAAATTTTAGTCATTTTTGTAAGCTATAAAATTATGTAAATTGGCTGTTATCAAGTTTTGAATTTGGTCATTTAAAGAATTTTATGATCTTGATAAAATATAGGTGTCAGTATTATAAACTAAATACCAATATATTAAAAAGTATTTTTTGTTAAATTTATTAAAATAATTAAAGGTCGATATTAAAATATATATAGCAATAATAAAATTTTCAGTTAACAATTTTCCTAACAAAATGATGCTCTTTCATCTGTGTAAAAATTATAAATTAAAAACAATCTCAATGTGGCGCTTACAATATGACAATAGTGTAATTATAAAAAATGTGACTTCTATGTACAAAAATACCGAAGCAGTTACAAATTTTGTTCGCTAAAAGACGCTCTTTAAAATCGCTCCTAGATTGCACCATTATTTAATGCAATTATTATATAGATTACATTATAAGCTCTTTTCGACCTTATTTCCACGGACATAGGGTAAATATTATTTAAGACAGGTTAAGTACGATATATATAGATTTTTTACAGCGATATCGAAGGGCGTTTTTCAGCGAACGCTTAGATGTTTTATCCCTGTTATTTATATTCGATCTAGAAGCCTTATAAAATTCACGATGATGCCAGAATAATGGATTACGGACTATGATTGGATTGGATTTAGTTTGATCGTATTTTTCCTAATAATAAATTGTAACACCGACTATAGATACACAAGTTTGACATGTGTTCAAATTTTTTTTGGCAGTTGACTATCTATATATTATTCTTATATTCGTACAATATGGCGCTTACAGTCAGCCATATTGGATTTTTAGTGACATAATAACTTTGGTTGTATTGACTTATATGTGAATCAGCTGTCAATTTAACATCTCACCTGTCAAATGTGTTCTTTCAAATGGTAATGCATTACCCTTTCTCAGTAGTTGGTTGAAAATATATCTTCGAACCGATCAATTTGTATTTTGAGCTTTAATGTCAACGGTAGAAGTATCATTATTCTTTGTAACGTCCATGACAAATGAATTGTATAAGAAAAATCATGGTTTTCTACTGACCACGAGGTTTGATACAATTTATAAACTCTGTTTTACTTCGATTTGTTGAAATTTAAAAACAAAAAATTTGGATGTAATTGTTTAATGTATTATTAATCGTAAAACAACCGACTGCCGTTACGTTTTTGAGACTAAATTCTAAATTTTCATACAAAAAATATGCTTATATTTCTAAATTAGTCACTTATTAATATTTATTTAATGATTTTCGAACTTGTATTGACGGTAGACAATTTTTTAAACTATACCCGGATATGAGAAAGATTTAAAGATAGAATGGCTAATTACTTATAACAGATCAAATGCAAATAAAACCGTTGCACTTATATCATTTTGTATATGAATTCAATCAGATTTAAACCCATCATACATATTTTTTTACTTCTGAAAATATACTTCCCCTAGCATTATAATAACGATAAAGGTGTTCTGAAATACAACCCAATAAAGCTATTTAGAACTAATGACCTCTCAAATTGATATTTTCCGACGCCTAATCATCTACTGCTATGGTCTCCTAATATTTCGGGCCGCATACATGGACGCAAAGGTTACCGTCAAAAATAACTATTCAGGTTTGACAGGTTTTAAAATTTTTGACATCGGCGTCGAAAGACATTTTCTAGAAAACCATGCCGTGATTACATAATACAACATTGTATGACATCATCAGAACGTTATCCTAGGAAGCCAGTGGTCGTTCAAGTATTACGTAACGCAATTTGGGGGGAGGGGTGGGTTTTGAAAAACGTTATGGTGCGTTATTTAGCTGGGAGGGGGTATTACAACAACGCGTTACTTAACAACATAATTGTGATTTTTGGTTAAAAATTGTGTCGAATATTTTTTTTATTGTCCATTTTCACCTAAATCATTTGGGTAAAACGTTACGTAACAACTAGGGGGAGGGGTAAAGAAAAACGTTACGGCGCGTTACATAGCGGGGAGGGAGGGTCTTAAATCTTCAAAAATTGCGTTACATAATACTTGAACGACCCCCAAAGCGTAAAGGAATGCCAACTATAGTAGTATGATGTAACCTCGATACGAGACAAGCCTGGCAATTGTTGGATTGTATTTCAAAAAACACCCAATGTTCTGTAAATATAGATTTCCTTTAGCATATCAAATGCTCCACTGTTGTTCACAGGGTGATTTGTTTACGAAGTGAGATTAAAGTAATTTTTTATTTCACTATGAACTACCAAGAGATGAGATAATAACAATTGTTTTCAAAGTAAATAATAACGATAAATGCATTTAAAATATCTTATTACCTTTTATCTACACAACTTATAGCACAACCAAGAAAATGATTATTTTTTTAACCGATTTCAGAAATTATGTTCTAATATCGAGGCGCGTGCGCATGGGTAACATGACGTATGACGACGTAAACACGATGCGTGCATGTAACTTGCTAATTGCTATGTTTTTAATTATTTATTCCTGAAAATGATTATTAATTCCGAAGGTATTTGGACTTTCAATTTTTAACCGACTTCAAAGGATTTTAATCGACTTTAAAGGTTTAATTATGTATTTAATCACTGTCGCCAATTATTGTGAAACGGTTACAGCAATATTTATTTTATTATTGAATTGGCAATATTCAAGATAACTTTTTTAATTCATGAATAATATTACACCTTGAAGTCTATTACTTTTCTTTTAAAAACAAAGCAGCATGCACGCGTAGTTTTTTTTAGTATACGACTAAACAAGTCTACATTAAAAACTGTTGCCAGCATTGCGTACGCGGCTTTTCCTTTATTATCTATGTAACTGTGATCAATCTTCATGATTAGACACATAAGACAGAATACATTGTATAATTATAAATACATTTTGAATGTTAAGGGCAATTTCATATATTTTATTTTCTTTATATTTAATCTGTAAAATAACGCTTAAGAAATTGTGTGTAACTTGGTAAATCTGTATTTTTATAAATAATAGCTATATTCAATATGATCGAGATTGACCGTCTCGAGTTCCATAAGATGCGAGTTGTTGTTAGATTTGCCCAATTTGTTGTTTATCTTTTTGACTATATGTTCTCCAAACAATATTGTCTATGTTCATAGTCAAATAAAATAGTTGAAACGGTCTCAAATAATTCTTGTAATTTTAAGTAGACAATTGAGACAGGCATGTCTCCTAAATGTTGAAAAATTAATAAAAAAAAAATTGTGCAACAATTTTGTGGTCTCGACTGGTTGTTCAAAGTTCAAAAAAGCGATTTGTAATATAGAAATATTAAATCGATTTAAAAAATATTTGTTTATTATTATTTCCTAAAAAAAAACAATATTCTTATAAGAATCTTAAGGTAAAAATAAATAAAAAATGTAGACGAGACTGAAATAAAAAACCGACATCTTCATGAAACGTTTAATTTTCGAATATTCGATTGTTTTTTTTTTTTCAAAAGGTTCTTTATTATGTAATAATTATAACATCAGTTGCACATTTATAAAATCTGGGAGCGGTATTACAAATAAATTCGGTTTATACAAATTAGATAACAATTTTATTGTAGGCCAAGATCAGTAACGATTTATAATACACCTTATTCGAAACCAACTCCCTTAGTCAATAATTTACTGTTATATGATATTACACAGCAACAACATTAGAAAGACTCCAAGATTTTAAGGAAATGGTATATTTGCGTGTTGAATTAAAGCACTTACTTTCGTAGCCAGAATAAGTGTCCGTCTACAAGCGCAAACATCAAGAAATTATGGCTAAATCATGTTTCATAATTGTGAGTATATTTACATGTCGGAGAAACTACACATAGACATATAAACCTTGCACCTGTATGTGGACATGTCTTATTTTTAGTATAGAAAAACTATTATCCCTCAACATATCGAGGATTAAACATTAGAATCAAAATCGGTATAAATTTTTAGTCATATCACATTCCGTTGTATGTATTATTAATAATTTTGGAAGGGAATAGTTAAAAGTAAATTATGAAAGAGGACCATTCACGTTACGCTCTGGCGCCGACCACGCGCAGACAAAAGTCGATTGTGAATTTGAGACTGCGAGTCGCAAAACAAAACAAGGCAATCACATTAGTTCAAGTTGAATATTTCATTTCCAAGTGACCTAAGTAACATTTTCAATTTTTTAAATATATTTTTCTTTTTAATTTATTTGTTTGCTCCTTTTTTAATCTTACAATTTACAAGTGAGCAAAAGTTTTTACTAAGACGCAAGACAGACAACATTATTTAAAACTCCCAAAACCTGTAACTCCTAAACTCCGTGTACGCCACACGATTTCGACCCAAAATGCCATTTGGACCACATCTGACTTACTATAGGAAGTTTCAAATAATTCAGTGATGCGTCTTGATTGCCGCATATCACCACAATCGATGCGAATGTCTTAACGTGCATGGTCCCTTTAATGGCTACGAAATTTTAAATACTTGATTTGTTTATACATCAATGGGACATTTATCTGCTACCATAGAAAAAACAAAGATTTTCATTGATACATTTATAATATACAGTAAGTGAATATCAAAGTTTTAGTTAAGTAGGTAATGGAAACAAACCAAAGTCATATTCCAAAAATAGCTGTCTACATTGACTTTCTCAAACAAAAAATTATTGGAAATCTTTTACAAACATTAGTGATGTAACTTTAGATAAATTAGAAATTTAATCAGCAAGTCAAACTAATTTCAACCAAACAAAACTATTAGAAAATGAATCAAATATCAATTTCAATGTTGTAAAGAAGACCTCATGCATGCACAATAAAAACTATAGTACTGATATTAAAGATAAAAAATATAGACATGTATACGAATAGCAAAATTTTGCAGTCCTTATAAACAATACAAAGTCAAAATAATGTCCTTATGTTTCAAAACTCATTGCATTAATATTAACAAACAATATTATTTATACATCTATAAAAGACATCCTATTTTAAACTTCGGTTGCAGCAAATGATAGACAATTATTGCAATGAATGTTTTTATACATTATGGCCAAAGAAGAACTTGGCACCTGTATGCCAATAGTCATATATAGTTACAATTATAAAGTGATAATTATACATATTGTTTTACAAGCTAACAAAAAAAAACAGATTTCTGTATTGCCAAGCTATCATCATCATCACTGAGCTTCTTACGACAATTGTCTTACATAGAAAATCTGAATAAGGCCAACAGAGTAAAAGTATAAGCCAATATAAATATCACAAATAGCTTTTCTGTTATATAATGTGACTTTCGACATTTTTCAAGTCACTAAAATTCATTCTCTATACAGATTCAAATGACACTGTCAAAGGTTTAAAACTTATTTAAAAATACTCTGTCCGAACAAGTAACTACAAATCTACTGAGTCTACGCATTTTAAGAGGATTTATTCTTCAAATTACAACTGTACATGGCCACTGGCGATTTCAGTGGTTTGTCCAAAAGAAAGAATTTTATGAGACGGAGAAAGCCTTTTCTGAGAACGACTTGACATATGCCTCGTGGAGTCTGTTGACAAAGTCAGTGTCATGCTTTAATAGATAATTAAAAGCCTGCAGGAGCTGATTTCTTGTGAGGGGCTCGGGAGAATGTGGCATATCATTTCCACTAGTTGCGGTGAACATGGTGGGGGGCATCAAAGCCGGTTTTTGCTGGTTTGCTAATGTATTAATAATTGGGAAAACTCCGCCTACCTCGTCTAACTTACCACCGTTGTAAGACCCCACTTGATGTGCGATATCTTGAGATTGATTCAAGTACGAAGCTAAAGGTGATGTAGGTTTGGGTGAAGAGATATGCATCAAATTTAGTTCATTTTCTAATGGATTCGGGCCATTTTCAACACCTTCTAACTGCATCTTCTTAAGATTTATCCTTTGTTGGTTTTGTTTCTCTATCGGTGTGGATTTTAACTGGAAGGAATTACTTTGTCTCATAGTTGGATCTATAGATATATTTCCATTTGATGTTTGAATGTCTTGAGGTGTGACGCTCCGCTGTTGTTTCTCAATATGCTCTACAGAGTGAGCAGGGTTACTCATCAGCCTCTGCAACAGTAAAGGCCCCTCGCGAGCGTCGGTAGCCCGCGGTCCAAAGATTCCCGGGGATGGAAGTGATGATACTGCAGGCATTTGCGCCGCGGCACCGCCGCCTGCTTTCGCGAAGAAGTCCATAACGCTTTGTGATGCCATGTCCGGTGCCCGCGAGGGAGTCAAATCGTTTTTATTTGTCGCCATACCTTTAGTAGTATTAAAATCATCTTGAGCCTTGCTCAACATGCTGAATATGTCGACTGACGCACTCGGCTTCGCCGGCGCTGAGTATACTGGATTCTGCGACATGTCGTTTGGTGCTTTAGTCGAATCCTTAACGATAGAATTCAATTTACTTGCGACTCTAATGCACTCGTCTTTATCGTAAAACCATATGCCGTAAATACGACACTTCGCGTTCCGATATAATAGAAAAGGCTCTTTTAATTGCAATTCAATTCCTTTAGAAACCGGCTCGATTAGATTATTTGTGTTCAATCTGTTCATAATCACCAAACTGTGGTAAGGTTCACCATTTCTACTGTACACAAACAAAGCACCTTCGATATTCGTTTTCTCCCATTCGTTTTCTTCAAATGTATAAAGTGCAACGTGGGTAGCACTGTCAATTATTTCTCGTGCATATGGATCTGCCCTCTTTAATGCAGCGAAATTCATACGTAGACCGGTGTCAGCCATTTTATACCAACATACACAAATACGTTTTTACACGACGAACGAGCATCACCATTACAGCAAAATGACAAGAAGAACGAACAATTTCGCCATCTTTAATAACGGTCCATTATACGCATATTTCATAATATTTTAAAATTCTTAATATTATTGGCTAATTTAAATTAGATATCTATCTGTTATCTAGATATATCTATATCTATCTAAGAATAAGTAGGGACGCCAAATCATCGACAACATAAAATGTAATAAAAAAATTTAAAAAATGTTTGTAGTTTAAATTATAAAAGTTGAAGATATCTAAAGTGCCGATAGATTTTATTTAATTGATATTTTATATCTATACATAATTAATTAAGTACATATTTTGTTATTTATAAGCAGGGTGTGCCTAATATTATCTAACGATAAATTTGAAAATAAATAAAATCCAGATCATAGCTAGATAAAAAAAATTACTTTAGTATCTAAAAGCTACTTTGTATCAGAAATAAGAGACTCTTTGTAGAAATAGGTATAAAATATCACAATTTTTCTCCTTTTTCTCATTGCTATTAGGTACTTCAAATCTACATTTCTAACCTAGACATTAATATCTTTTATTATCTATTACAAAAAGACAACCGCTCTTGTGTAGTGGTGCCGAATGCGCTATTAACGCCGGCGGTTGCGAGTTCGATTTCCGCTCGGAGCGGATGTTTGTATTTATATAAACATTCGTTTCTAGGTCTGGTCCTTGTGGGTATACCCACCGTGCCCCGGAGAGCACGTAAAGCCGTCAGTCCCGGTTTTTATCAAAAACACCAGATAACGATCGTTACTCATAGTAGGTAATATTCTAGTCTAAATGGTTACTGGCTTGCCCTCTGGGTTGCGGAGGTCAGACGGCAATCGCTCTGTGTAAAAATCAGTAACCTGTTAAAACTTAGGCTAGAATAAAGCAGACCCTGGCTAAGTCCGGGAAAATGCTAGGAAGAAAGAACGTGTACGTTATATTACATACAAAGTAACTTATAGACAGATTCCTCGCATGTTCAAAAGTCACAAACAAGAGAAAACTTTCCTTATATCATTCTTTTATCAAAGCACGCATTACGTAAAAGCGTCGTTTACGGAATCGTCCAATTTATTTTTAAAGAAGGAAACATCGTACACCTGCTTTACTTTTACTTTTCGAGCTTATTTAAATTTCTGTAAAAATAATTATCATGTTTCCGTAAAAAAAAATAACCAATATAAATGACTAAAAACATCACAGCATAAATACGCTAACGACTACAGCAATTTCATTTTACCCTTAATTTTGATTAATGTACTGAACCGAACTTAATAATCGTGGGCGATATCAACGTGGCGACAAAATTATTATCATTAAATTAAAAAATCAGGTTATTTTAAGAACAATCTATATTAAGAACTTACGCTAAATCATAAGATCGACACGTAATTAGTCGATTATTATTATTATTCGAATAGACTCCAATACAGTCAAAAATGTAACTTGACTTTGATTAAAGATTTGAGTTTATGCTCTTAAGTCGGTAAAGATATTTCATAATTGGTTAGTTGTTTAATTTCTATCAAAAAATATTTTCACTAAAATGCGACAAAATTTTGAGTTCTTTCATGATAATAACAGCATCGTACTTTTTACTTCTCAAAATATATACACAGTTATTTATTATACAAGAACAATTAATCGTAGTTGACCAGTCAGTGAACGTTATTTTAATGCATTCCGTAACTTCGGTTCAGCAGTGGATAAATTAATCACTATTCGTGGGCAAAGCTTTTACAAAGTTTGTTTCGTTGTTGTTAAATCAACGACACGTACTAATTCAATTATCATATCGCAAAAGTTAAATGCATATGCGACATATGTATACAAAGTACTATATGGCGTTAAATGAATTTTGTCAACTTTAAATTGCGAAGTTTGTTTACGGGAACTTCACTGTTATATTGATCACAGTTGATGTATTATAAATATAAAAAGTTACTTTTAGGCTATATAAATGTACACAGATATTGAGCTACAAGCACGTAGCCATACAAATTAAAAAATATTAAAAATGTAACAGGAAAGTGAAAATCTTTTGTGTAGACAGAGTTTCGAGCTGCATTTGATGTTAATTGCAGTACAGTTAGGTAACTTTTGTTTGTTTTTCGGAAACACTAGGTAGGAAGTTGTATCCGATGCTATGAACTCTCGCAATTAAGAACGATACGTGAGAGGATATCGGTTTTTTTATGTACTTGCTGCAATGCATTCGATTTGCCGTCGAAGTGGAGTGTCGGCGTTTTGTTAGCATGATTAAGCCCAATTTCCTTTCCGACAGAAGATAATGGAAAAAAATGAATTTAATAATTCAAATTATAAATACAATTATACGTATATACTTTTACAATGATTCATTAAAGTAAATTGATTTTGTCACGACTTAAAACATCATATATAAATAATTTGGGTGTGAGACTGATGATATTATTAACAATTATAGTTGACAGTTGACTAGTGTTCAAATTTTAATTGAAATTCATGCTCAGATTTCTTTTTTAATTTCTTTCAATAATTATAACTTTTTATTTCATAGTTGAAAAACTTACTTTGTATTATAATGGTTTTCACTTTTAGTTTCAAGCATTTAACACTTGCAGATTTATAGAGATCAAGCGTATTCGTTTTACTCTCGAGAACTAAATGAGGATCCTAATTTAGTAAAAGGAAAATAAAATCGTAAAAACAAAAGTTTTACGTTTATTTTTGAACTCAAGGATTGCATTAAAGCGCAGGCACACCTGCAGGGGAGAAATGTTGGGTAAGTTAAAAACCGTGTACCGTTCACACGCGGACGTCACTCTGCGAAAAATCGAGAGACTGTAGGAAAATAAGGAAAACCTTCCGCTTTTGTGTTCGTCGAATACATTCAGTTCGTGTTCAGCGAGCTTGCTGTCTCTATCGTACCCCCCAATTTTAAAACCCTGTTCCTACCGCACGTACAAACGCCTCTAGGCTCGAGTGTTTGCGCTACATTGCGCTTCAATGTGTTAAATAAAACTCAACGAGTGCGTTTTTAAGCGCAATGTAAATCTTTCGTGCTTAGTCACACGAACGTAATGTACTATAGCAAGGGTTTCTAGATAAACATGTGATTTGGTTGAACGCAAAAAGTAGCGCCCTTAAAGAGAGGATTGTCTTTTTTACGTTTATTTTTTTGTCTACACTAACGGTGTACTAACATGTTTGTTGGGTTCTGTAGTTATATTATGCTCCATAATGCTTTTTTCTTATGCCTGTTTCTTAATAAGTAATAAGCTAAGTCTACTTACCTTATTATTTTCCAATTAAATTCATTTTATGTACTATATACTACAGTATGTATTCAGTAATATATATCATATACAGTAATATTCATATTTTGAGAAATATTAATGTAGTACTTTAGTCGATAGAGTGGTTTAAGGACGAGATGCTTGACTCTAAGAAATACTAGTACTTTGAGGCAATAACTATGGAAACGGACAAGTGTGGGTTTCCCTCGTTTTCTCACACCCACATTCTTTTTAACAACAGGTCCAATGCTACCTCACTAGAGTACAGACGAGAGAAAAAATGTCCTTATCATAGAGTGGTTTTCGTAAATTTTTAGGATTCCGTCCCTCAAATGTAAACAATGGAACCCTTATAGGATAATTTTAAAGGTATCGAGTTTTATCGAGAATTTTGTGCCATAAACTCAGGTCTACAGTCGTTTGAAGATGTGAAAAAAATCAAAGGACGAAACCCTAGGCGCGCGAGTACCACTCGTAATTGACCGTTTTGTTTTTAAATATGACCGACACGAATGTGTCGGTAAGAATTATGTGTATATTTATGTCGAATAACACCTCATACTAAAGACCATTTAACGAGACCGCGGATAGATCGACAGATAGTTTATAAAACTGTAAGAGTTCTTGTATGATATATGAATACGTGTATATAAAATAATCTTTTTCACAACATTACAGTTAGATTTATTCGAGGGGCTTTAATACATGTTTGCCGCGCCGGATTGCTGGCTGTCGTATTACCTAATTTTCTATATCCGAACGAATCTAATCGCTTTCGCGGAGCATCACGACACGTCGAGACGATGCCATTCCGAAGGCGAACCATAAAATTAGGTTACCACGCTCTGGCTGAGTCCGTTCTAAAATTCCTAAATCTCGATCCAATTTCGAGGAACATTCTTGAGAAATCGACGAAGGAATGGCATTCCGCTGTATAAGAAACTCGATGTGATTCCAAAAGAAAAATAAAAAAGGTGTTTGTATACAAAATTTTCTTTAATGCTTCATTATTATTGAACGAGGTTTAATTATTAAAATTTTTAGCATTTTAAAGGACACCTGACTTTCGAAACAATTAGCACCTCAAAGTTTAATATTTTAGAAAAGGATCGTAGAAGAAAAAAATGTTCTTAATTTAAGAATAAACCACTCTTTAAAATATTACTGTTGGTCTAATTATTGCAAAATTATAATTATATAAAATTAAAAATATCTGTGACCTAAGTGAAGAGATAAGTAAGAGTGAAGTTATTATGGTTTCAAAATGTCTAAAGAACTCCAAAAAAGAATAAGTACTACTACTTACAAATATAATAATTTAGCATTATTGGCCAATAATAAGATTATAACAAAGAACATACGTATATCGATATAAGTTTCGAGGATTCGTTGTATAAATAAATAACTTTTGAATATTTTAATAACTTTTTGAGATGACGCGGGCTTAACACAAAAAGGAAAAGTAGGTATGATTTCTTGGAATAAAGTATTTAAATCCCAACATACCTATTAAAGAGGGGCCTAAATTCCTGTCGGCTACTTGTTTGCCTAAAAAAGTGTTAAAATCCAATCGAATGTCAAGCTTAGATGCACAACTTAAACAATAATACTTAAAATAAATAACTTTTTACAAAAAAATAAACCGACTTTAAAAGTGAACTAAAAAGTCATAAATAACTCATCAAAATATTGAAGTCGGTGCCAAGCAGGTGAAATGTTTATGTCGGCGCTAAGTTTTGAAGTCGGTTTATTTTTTTGTAAAAAGTTATTTATTTTACACTTTTTCGTTACAACTGATAATTAATAGGAATCCATTTTTTTTTGTTGACGCAGGGTAAATCTTCATAAATACCCGACTCCTGGGGGGGATGTCGGGTTATGTGAGATTGCA
>DVXP01001657.1:0-14411 GCA_018235645.1 Junonia grisea | reverse complement strand
ATTAAGTTTTGTAAATCAATGTTTTATAGATATAATATAAATAAGTATATCGCTCTTAGATTCATCTATTGAACTATTCTATCAGATTTATATGGGTTTATTTAATGTTATTACTCTGGTGTCATGACAGTGACGTCACGCATAAGTAATATTTCGTTAAACTCTAACTTTTTTTGGTAAACTTCTGATAAATTACAGCAATGGGCCTATCTAATTTATTTTTTTCTTATATTTTTTAACCCTTACCAAAAAAGAGAGGTGTTATAAGTTTGACCGCTATGTTTGTCTGTGTTTTTGTCTGTGGCATCCTAAACGGGTGAACCGATTTTAATCCGGTTTCTTTTACTTAAAATCTGAAGTAGCGGAATAGTTATTTTTATTGTATTTGTACAATATGATTATCTAATGAAAGGGCTTGATGAGAGGAACTTGAAAAATATTATAACGTCATTCTAATTCCAAGATGGCGGACCAGCAAAACTAGCGGAATAGTTATTTTATTACCCAACTACAGCAAAGCAAAAGGAGTGTTATGATTTTGACACTATGTATGTGTATGTTCATCTGTTCCCTCGTAACTTCTAAACTACTTATCAGAATTCTTCTTCGTAAGAAGCGTCTAAATTGTTCGCTGGTTATAAGGCTATATGGGTTTTCACAAAATATAATGTGACGCCCTCAAGCGGACAAAACATACAGAGTAAAAAAATAAAGTTAAGATAAATATGCCGTGTTTGTTATCATTTGCAAGCGCTTTACTTGTACATTTTGAATATATTAGTAGCATTTGCCTGTGACCTGTATGTGTGTGTGTATGTAGAATTTATAACATTTTTATATGAATTTTATAAGACTTCTAATCAGTTAGGTATCATAATCCCAAAATTATGTAAATAAAAATAAGTTCAAAAACTAATACCCGACTACTGAAAAGTATGAAACAAGAAAATCCCGTAATATAGCCGTGGTCGTATGACATTTATTCTAATAAATTAATATCTTCTAGGGAGTCCGGTTTGTTTTAAGCTCATTTAAAGCAAGAAAATATTGTCGGTTTAAGGCCCCAAATCTTCATACATTGCCCTCCAGAGACGAGCTCCACCGGCCATAAGTAGAGCAACGCACAGGAGGGGAGCAGCGGACACGCATACTCTACGCTCCAATGATCGTTGGGATTTTTACTGAGTTAAATCTTACAAACCCCGATCTACCCTCTCTCCCGCTGGGAGTCGGGTATCTATAAAAATTTATCTTACATAAAAAACCATTCAGATCTATTTTTGATTCTAGGGTTAATTATGAACAAATTTTATTCGTCTGATATCTCCCGTCGTGATTACGAGTACGCGTGTCTAGAGGTTAAAGCTTAAAGCAATCTTAAATATAGTCTTTCCCTTGAGAAAGTTGTCGGGATGTTGCCAGCCCATTTTATTTAATTACACTTCTCTATTCGCATCTTTTATGGAGATTTCGTCAACTGTTTTAGGTAATTTTTATAAAAGATTTTTTTAAATAGGACCTCTTGTAAAATGTAATTTATATTAATTTAGCATAGTGAATATTTAGAAATAGGAGTTTATATAAGAATGGTAACAAAATCTATTCGGTCTGATACAAATTTGCATAATTGAATAGAATCTGTTTAATCGTCGTGAACGTGATGAGAAAGAAAAGTTCTTTTATAATTGTGGAATCTTTCTCTACGTCGATTTTGTATAAAAAGAATTATTTATTGTATAAAAAGGCTAAACGTATAAGTCTTAAAGGTTAAATTAATGTATAATAATTTTATTAGGTTTATTTAAGCTAAATAAAAAGTAGACAATTATTAATATTTTTTATTAAAGTTTATAATCTATTTGTACAGTGAAATATTTTCTTTATTCGTAACATGATCCAGGTAGGTATTTAAAAAATATACTTGCAACGGATTATTTTAGCGGATTTCGGTCAGGTCAATCACGAAAATACTTCTCATCACCGTACAAAGAACTGTTTTATAAGTCTGACCACGCGCGGTTTATATTTTAGCAATGTCCATGGTGTTCGTGACCGTAACCTTGGTAGTCAACAATCAACGTACCGTCTTATGTTTCAGGCTCACGTACGCGACAAGGATCAAAAAAATAATTTTGATCCTCAAAAAGAAACGTGTAAGCATTCACCGAAAAAATCTGCATATGACACAGAAACGTTATAGCTGGAGAGCTGTCAGAAATTTTTGGGTAGGTATTTGAGGCAAGCTGAAATTTTATCCTAACACCTCTCCTTATATACCCTAACACGGCTCTACAGACCTAGCATGTATGTAGTGGAGCCAAATCGACCCCTATATTTTTTTTTTTTTTTTTTTCAGAAAATGTATTTGAGGCAGCTCTCGGGCTATTAAGATTCTGTTCGATTCGCTGTTTCAAATGGCATATTATGGACTTGGCAAGGAAAAAGCACTTAGGCAATCGTTAGAGAGATAAATGTTTTTGTTTCATGGTTACAAAGAAGCCGTCATGATCGATACATTCGAAAGATAGCCTTTAGTCTTTTATACTACTAAAATACATTTTTTACAGTTACATTCTATCTTGAAAGTAAGCCGTTTCATAAATAAGTATTACTTAACATTTCTAATTTTATTCATTGAAATGTCTAAACGTTGGATACTTATTATTATCACGTAGGTAATATTGGATTTAATGAAATTTATTTAATAATAATTTTACTAATAGTAAGGTACAGAAAACATGTGTTTGAATATTAATGTCATTCGAGACAGGTGTAGTCCTTGTGTTCTTCGTTTTCTGTGTTGCATAACTTTTATACACATTGCTCTACGTTTTTGAGGTTTGTCAAAGTATCTTGCTAACAACCTATTTCGCGGAACATAGTTTTCAACGCCTTTATTAATAGACTGGCGTTACTATTTACATATTTATCACGAGTTCCGGTTGGTCAATGAAGTCTTTATTATAATTTCATATTGAATATTAGCGTTGGTATGCTGTCGCGTCATTTCTGCATTTTTATTGGCAGGTACTGCCATGGTACCGTCATTAAAGATGGCATGAGCCTTGAATGATCTTTTTCATTGCCATTTAACGTATTCAATATCTAATCGATACTTGACGAGTAACCTGTTGACTCTATTTGTTCATGATATATTATGTTTAAATAACTAAAAGTTTTAGCAGCGTAACAAAAGCTATTTCAGGATATAAGTCGTCTTCCTTTCGCTTACATAACATTACATGAACAATGCTACAAAACCTTTCATGCATAATAAATATTTTAGTATTTCTAAAAATATTTTATCATACAAATATGATTTTTATGCATAAATGTTTACATTTCCGTATTTTTTATTGTAGAGAACAAAATAAACAGCAGTCATCAAAACGCCAGTCAAAACCAAGGCCTTTATTAACGCCATCGTTGTCAGAATAAATATAATCGAGATGTTAGAAGCTCGATCCGCAAATATTATTTATTAGTCCTTCTCGTAATTAGCTTCATCTTTCATGATCCACTTTTTATTTGGAGGTGTCTGTGTAAATATACGAGCAATAAAGTTTGAATACTTAAAAATTTTGATGATGTATTTAATATTACTTTTCTAGGGCGGTTTTACTTAAATGTTTATTTTTGGGCAAAAAAAAAATCATAGATATAAAGCAAATCTATCAGCTGCATTTGGTTTTTCCTATTGTTGCTACGTACGTGGGAAAGTATGTTTAATGATAAAATTATTAGTTTCACCGATTTCTTAGTCTGTGTTGTTTATTATATTACTTATTTCATCATTCAAAACACGAACGCCTATGGAAAAACTTAAATAAAACAGTGAATTTCGCTTACAGACTTTCTTTTTCTTTTAAATATAGCTTATAAAGTACGTGTAACTTTTACCTTGGTACAATCTATCTCCATACCAAAATTCATGGAAATGAGATCAGTAGTACAGATTTTAAGCAAGAAATTTTAATAACCAGACAAATGAACAAGGTAACAAAGAATATGTTACATTTTCATTTATATACCTAAGTATACCTTAACCTTTACCTATGTATATTTAATTAATTAGCAATTAATTATTATTTTTTTATAAAAAGTCTAGTTTATAAGTTTTCGTAATATCATAGAATGGAAAACATCAATATGTTGAATTATTGTCGTGTCAAGGTGCGGTGGGTGACGCCAGCGAGTTATGTCACACACTCTCCTATGTTTGGACGGCAATTTAGACGTTAAGTGACTGCTAAAACCGCTGAAGGTCGCTTGCATCCGGCACCCGATAATAATTATTAATACATCTTCGGAAATGCATTATGAAAGTGAACGCTTATTACTCTTTAGTTCCATTGTTTACGGATTTAACGGATTACATTACGAAATAGAAGTAGTGAACGTTTGGCAGTAACATGTTAAAAGAGGTAGGCATGTTGATGGAGGCTTCCGTATTCTATTTTATTGTTACAAATATAGATAAAATTTTGAACTACTTACAAATTTACTATAATTTTATTATAAAATATTTACAACTACTATTAATTATGAAACACTATTAATTTTAAATTATTATTTAAAAGTTACTATAATATTAATTATGAAAATATACTATAAATTAATGTAGCAGAGAAATAGAGTAAAATATGAATTATTTCTTTTTTTTTTAATATTAGTGGCAAATAGACCGAAAAAATAAATATTAAAATGGTTGTATGATACTCCATTGATGATCTAATGAGGATGTCATAGCAGTAAAACACATTAACACACATAAGGATTATTTCGACAATCGTTGCCAGTGATGTCGAAACCCTGTGATGATAAGATGAATAAAGATTCATCACTCGACCTTCTTTTGTTGATATTCTATTAGCATTATTTCGTGAAACTTGGTAATAAAAAATGTAAAATATTTTTAACGTTGTCGTTTAAAGTAAAACAAACAATTGTTTCATTTGAATATTTTGCTTAGAAGAAATTGAAATAATGTTAGAAAAGGAAAATGGGTTTGCCTTTATACAATTTATCTAATTAATTGAATCTTTCTAAACTACTAGACCGTTTTTGGCTAGAGCAAATAGCCGCTGATATAAGGAGTAAAAACGAAAGAATTTAGGGTTCTGCAGGATAATATTAAAATCGATGAAATTTTTAGGCGTAGACGAAGTTGCATGCAGCACTTAGTATAACATTAAACTATAATTTTGTTTACGAGATAAGTAAAGCCACTATTGCTTTTCTTAACAAACTAGTAATTGTTACTAGCATATCAAATATCTACAGCATTCCTATTTTATTGACAGTAAGCTGGTAATGAAATAAGCAGAGATGTTAGGACATTCGTAAGACGAGGTTGCCTTGGCTATTATAGAAAACACTTGACTCATCTTATTGCAGCGAAAGGTCTTCTCATTGGGCAATTACATCTATTATCTAGTTATTCTTGTCCAATGGGTTTTGCGTGATCGCTGTTGCATAAATTAATAATTTCATTAGGAATGTCCCCCACGTTTATACCTTACTCTTAATTTATGTCCGGTACCACCTGACAAATATTTACTAATTTTGTTTAAGATTATTTTAAGTTTTTAAAACTTTACTATTAACTTTCAAAAACAAAATACATTATTCATGTTAATTTTGTATTTAAACAAAAGCCAGTCATTAAAAATTGTTTTATAAACACAAACTTAAAATTGTACCTAATTTTATTAATAAAACTAATTTGTAAGCAAATACATTATAGTTATAATACTAAATTTTAATGAAGGTTTGTTACAAATTTTTACATTTACAAAAATTTAGTTTAAGCTTTTACAATATCTTGTACTTATGTAAGATAAACAATTGGAATTTTATAACGATCGTTGAATAGACTCGAAAGTGTCGTGAGAAATGAAGGGATTGCTCAGAGAGCTGAATCACGATAATATTAAAATATACATCTTATCTGAATTGAACTAGCAAAAATGTGTTTAAATTTTATCAAGAAATGTTGCACGTTTTTATGCCTGCATCTTACGTTGACTCCACTGTGATTGGGTCAAAATATTATTACAGCTAATTTATAAAACAGTTTTGGTAATCGTGTGAGAATTATACAATATTAGACAAGCATCTTGAATTTTTTGTCATAACATAATTTACATGCGTGTTGAATAATCAGAATAATATGTAGATTTTACAGCCTTCTTGATATACATAGATAAAGCGTTTGGTCATCGTTTCAAGTCTTTGAGCTTTAAGTGTTTTTTTATTTATTTGTCTTCATTTTGTTATGGGCGATGCGAGTTATATGTTTAAGCAGAAATTTTTAACTTTTTAATGATCACAGTTACCCATTTATAGACTTACGTAAAGTATATTACTATGTCTCTTTTCACATTAGCTACAATATACTTGTAACATTTTATGATGATTAAAACTTCAAAGGATCCGAACTATTTCTATCTCCGCCGTCGCTTTAGCTTTTAAGAACTTTATAAAATGAATAATACATAATACACGTACCTAACAGTATAAAAGTTATCTTATTCGAATATGTAACTTTGCAAATGATAAGTATTGATATCATAACGAGTTTCTATATTATTTATATGTATATTCGCAATTCGCAATCAATCTATAATAAATTGTACGATTTCGAAAAAACTTTCATCACGTACGAGTACAATATGTTACAGAAAGTTTGTACGAGTACGTCTTTACAAATACAGAAATTAGCGAAATATTCTTCAATTAATTTTATTTTATATCTAGGTAGGTTTTACCTACATATCTAATTTTGCTCTATGCCCCAGTGCTTTAAATTTAGGTACCGTAATCATTACATTCCCTTTAGTTGTGATTTTCTGTAGTCTGTAAGTTGAGCAAATATTGCAAACAGTTTTTAGTTTTACGTTACATTAGTATATATTAAATATTATATATTTTTAAAATGTAAATTTCGTTGTTGTGTTTATTATGAGTAGTTTTATACTTACATATTTTACACATCATTAGTTTTTATTTACCTAACTGAATTTATTTACATAGATTATTCTTAAGGTTAAACCTTATCATAAAGCTCAAAATTATAATGTAAACAAGTAAAAATCTGTTTATCAACTACTTATAATAAGTAAACGTGATATTAATAAGATTGATTTATTACATTTGCATTAATTTATAATAGAATATTGAATTAATTACTTAGATATTACGGCAACGACAAATTGTTTGAATCTTCCATTGTAACTATCATCGGCTTCACTTAACTATTCTCATTACTAAGGTCTAGTATGGCAGTAACTTGAAAGTTGCATCTCTTTAGACAAGTGGGTTCGTTTAATGAAAACGTCGCAAAATTTAGTCTTGAAAAGTAGCCAATAATAATTGAAACTATAAGATTAATAAATAATTGAATACATTTTTTTAGGACAATACCTTAACTCAAATTTGTAAAAAAATACGTAGATCTTAAAGTTAAAAGGCTGCATCAGTAACATCTGTATAGATCTTACGTCACTGTTCGATCCACTGGCAGTCAGAGGTGAGCCGGTCGCATCCTCAACCTTTAAACTATTTTAATCTCATACTTGTGCGCCGTTACCACATGTCTCATTCACCTTTTATTCGCTGAACCGGATCATCGATTGTATCAACTACCGCTTAACAAAAATAGACGTGATTCATACAAATTCTTTTGTCACTCCGAATTCATTAATTTGTCTAATGTTTTCAACGCATCCAAAATTAATTAATATTTTTAAACTCGTTAAAAAAAACTTATTTTTTCTTTTTACTCTAGACAAGTTATGAAAGAACATATGACTTTATTAAAATACAATGATTGCAAGATTACTTTAAAAAGTGTACTTAAAATTATGTCATAATCGTCCGGTTTAAAATACTTTGAATACATAGAATGTGATAAAATATTTGTTATTAAAAATGTTTTTCTTACTAATTTTTACACCAACTTAAGGTAACAAAAATACCTTAAACTATATTTTTTTCTTTAGGAAGAGGTCTGCGTGGATTGGAATAGTTCCGTTGCTTAGAAACGGAGTTAATTAACGTGTGTTACTGAATTTGTACGGCTACGAAAAAGAAAATATACCAGCAACATAATTAAATTGTAAATATTTACTTTTACTTATTACGAATTAATTTTAATATTATATTCTTCACTTTGTTTTTCAGTTTTCATTTAAAAATGTATGCAACAAACATGACAAATTAAGTAGGTAGTTTAAATTAAAAAGTAAGTTACGAACCTATATTTCTGATTTCGGACTTCCTTGTTATTTGTATTATAGAGAACAAAAACTCAACATGGCTAATAAAAAAACTTATCGCATATAATTTTTTTATTAATCACGTAATACGTCGTGTCTACCGCATATTTTGGAGACTACTGTAACTTTACCGATCTTTATCGCATATATTGCTACGTAAAGCCCATAACGGCATCTTAATTGCTAAGTTATTATTAAGATAGTCCATTGTCAAGATCAGTTACGTCAAATTTTGTTTTTGTTCCGCCCACGGAACTTTTTTGATGCAATGATTGACAGTACAATGAGCTCTAAAGGCTCGTCCATCAGTCCATTGAAATAGCAGACGATGTCAATGTCCTGTTATGTCCATCCTTGCAACATCAGCGGTTATAACAGGTTGCAATATTAATAAAGGGCGTAATAAGAGAAATTTTATCTTGCACAATTGAACTACCCAGTTATTATATTATAGTATATATTGACACATTGCTTGAGTTTCGTTTTTGTCTTACAAGTAGGCTTATAAAGTATTATATTTATTTCACGCTTGGTTTAAATGATATTTATGTAAAATTTTACAAGTTTTATTTATTAATTCATTCCATCTTTACAAGTAAATTTCAATAAATCTGTAATTAGTTATTATAAAATGTTATAAGTATGTATGTGTTCTGTAGTTTAACTTAAAAGGTATCTACTAAGTTACAAGTAAGTGACAGAAGGATTGAGTCAGAACGTTTACAGTTTTTGAGCCAGAATACGCATTGAACTGATTTCATACCGGTAATTTAGACTAAGGATGTTTTCATTGTTATGTACCCCGCACAATGCCTGAAACATTTTGTATAACTGTCTGCAATACCAGACAGCGAGACAGTTAGTCAGACGCAAAATGTAAATGTGTAACATAGATTTTATGTCTCGCAGACTAATTTTATTAAACATTGCTGAGAGTAAATGAAATCTTTCATCTTTTTTAAACAATTGACTGTTAATTAAAAAATCTTACGATATCGTTATATTGTGAGAACAGCACGTGATAAAAGAATTCTGAAGCCTATAAAAATGTTAATTCGCAAATTTTATTTTCTTGTTGACTAAATGAGTGGGATGTTTTATTGCTACTTTTGGCTATCAAAAGCTGTAAATCGTAACGGCAAAAAAAAACACGATAGAGGTTATTAAACTCATTATAACTATAAAACAATATAAACGTAGACCAAATATAAAAACAAAAATTCTGTTGACATTTAATAGTAAAACTAGAATCGATTTTAATGTAATTAAGAATTTTTATCCAGATATCTAGGTTATACTATTTTGTAAATACTATGAAGGAAATAGTAGGAAGTAGAAAATATTTTGATTTCTTATTGAGACACCAATGAAATCTGACACGGCGACCTTATGACCTTTTTAATAAAAAACATATCCATAATTTAGCTTTATTACTGCTTATGACATAATGTTTTGAATATATAATAAATAGGCAAGTCCAAGGAAATCTACTTAAATTGTTTGGAGGTTTTCTTTTGTGTTTTGTTTGATACATGTACCTATTTATGTGCACTTTCATTGACTTAAAAATCTTATTTTTAGAAACCAATATGAATGATGCTGTTTTTAAAACATACATTTTCCACAGATTCTTCCTAGTATTTTTTTCGGACTTAGCCAGGGTCTGCTTTATTCTAGCCTAAATTTTTGACAGGTTACTGTTTTTTACGCAGAGCGATTGCCGTCTGAGTCTGACCTCCGCAACCCAGAGGGCAAGCCAGTAACCATTTAGACTAGAATATTACCTACTCTGAGTAACGATCATTATCTGGTGTTTTTGATAACAACCGGGACCGACGACTTTACGTGCTCTCCGAGCCACGATGGGTAAACCTACAAGGACCAGACCTAGAAACGAATGTTTATATAAATCAAACATCCGCCCCGAGCGGGAATCGAACCCTCGACCGCCGGCTTTAATAGCGCATTCAGCACCACTAGTGGTTGTCTTGTCATACATTTTCCACAGATATAATAAATAAAAGATGCCTGGTCGTGAAAATGTAAAACACAAGTTAGCACACCCAGTGTCACACAAGTTAGCTATGTCTATCCTCGTTTACAGACAAAACTTTGAAATTACCTCGTCTTTTAATATATTACAAAAAAAACGAGTTTTAAGTAACTTTTACGTTTTTGATATATTTCTTGTCTTATAGTTTTTACGTCGGTGAATTAAATTTACTTTGAAACGAAGAGTGCTTTAAAATCTCAATCCGCGAATAATGTATAGTCTCTATAGAGTAACTCAATTTTCTAAAGTATCAACTTAAGATGTCTTATTTGCTTGATATCGATTTTAAAATGATGTAGAAAAAATAACAATTTGGATTTGTTTAGTAAACTTGTATCAAAATTACTTGTGAAACCTGTTTATTTATTTTAAATTTTTCTTTATCAGTTCAATTCGTAAACATGTAACGCAATCTAAAATTATGTTGTGAAAGCCTGAACGATTTAGATATTAAAAGCCAAATTGAAGACAATAAAAATAAAATTGGAAAAAAGTTACGTTTGTTTATATATAAGTATACATATTATGTACATGTATATACTTCCAGTATTGCTTTAAAGCACCTATTTTCTTATAGGGTTTCATTGTAGAAGGGACTTTGCTCGTTACGTTTTTTGTGTGTGTACGTGCAAGGAATGTTATTCTTGTTTGTGATTAGGTGCCTAATAGTAATAGAATATAAACTAACGTGTAAGGGTACTTAAAGTACCCTACTTTAAATTAGAAATAAAACTTGATTACATCAAAAAATTCTAGAAATAATCAAAACTTGTTTTCGGGATCTTTCAGTTTAGAAGTCAGTTTTGACTACACGCATTTGTGTAAGTAACCTGTTGGTTTCTGATATTAGTATTTATTAGATTCTAATGTTTTAAGATGTTTGAAGCTTTTTTTATAAAGTTTTAACGATTTCTTAACAAATATGATACTGGGATGAAGACGAGAGTTAGACACTACGTGTCGCTTATCTTATTAAGTAGTGTGAAATGCTTTTTTTAATATATTAATTTCTGAATTTGTCTATTGCTTTCCGCATTTAGAGATTTTTTTTTAGTTTTTTTTTTATATATTTTAATTTTTTTAACGATTACGTATCTATTATTAGATAATGTATGAATGTATGTATGTAAGAATTGAATTTGATTTTGACAGAAATGAGCTCTTTACTTCCTTTTATCTCATCTCGTATGCCGTTACTTCATAGAATTATATCCAAATGTGGTGTCTGAATCTATTTTACCCATCAATGCTACAGAAAAATTAACTAGTTTAAATTTTTATAAGGATATTACGAGGCTATATAAATTTTTTACTCTGTATAAAATGTAGTTTTTTTTTTCAAAAGTAAGAATTTAAAATGTTTCGCAATCCGGTTTTGATTTATTGCGGCTTGAAGGTGTAACTTCTGCAGCTCACAGTATAAAACTTTTTATATCACGTATGAAGTTTGTCGTAGTTATTTATGCAAGGATAGATTTTCTGAAATTTAGAAGTTTGATCTTAGTGTTTAACATTAAACAAGCTTTTCACTTTTTAATTAGTATACTGTATGTTAATTGAATGCGATAATTGTTATCCCATTAAAACGATGTTAGATATTTTTGGAATATATTCATATAGTTTATACCTTTTAAAAAAGTAAACTTCTAAAACAGATAATTTACTAAATATTTAAATAATACATATTTACATATAATAAGTACAAGGGATATTTTCTTGCATACGTTTAACTTTACTTCTTGTTTTGCGATAGCAAAATAAATTCAAATGAAAATACGTATTTATTTGCGTACTTAAAATAAGTAATGTAGCTAAACTTAGAAAAGTGTTGTTTGATAAGTACATATTTGAAATAATAAAATCGTAAGTGTGACTCATTGTCAGACATTTCTTACATCTTGAGAAAAGGTCAAGGTCGTTATGGAAAATATCGCATTAGTTGTTAATAAATTCTATAAAAATATTAAAAAAAAACTGACAAGTCCTTTTTTATGTTAATTATAAGGCATGTTAATACGATTTTGTCCTTATACTAAAATTATACTTTTTTCATAAATATATATAAATATATATTATTATCTTTTATATTTACTTGCAAATAAATAATATTAAATTTATGCTTATACATTATAATAATATGATTATATTGCCAAAAATTATCTAAAAAGTTATAACACTATAAAAAAAATATTGTCATTGTAATTACAGAATTTTTTTTTTCAAAATGTATAGAGTATAAACTAATGGGACTTACCAAGAGGTAAAAGAAAATTCCCGGCGCCATGGCACGGGAGAAGGCGGGCGGGCCTCAGCAGTGCCCTGCTCCAAGTTACAACACAATGCAAACCCCTATAGAGCTTGCTAAGCTCTGTTCCTGCTAAAAGTCGCTAACATGCCCCGCTCTCAGCGGACGGCTTTTAACTAAATTGTGCAAACTCGAAGATGCGCCTCTTATATTACCTCTTACGTTAACGAATACCGCAACGTATTTGGCATATAGGTGTTTTTCCATGTGTGGGTTCATTTTGGCGACCAAGCCTTACAGGTGTGCGTATGGTGACATGTGATAATTGTGTGTATGTATGCGTCAAATGATATCAGTATCCTTTTAACATTGTTTTTCTTCTAAGCTTAAAATGTCATCGAGTAAGTTTTTTGTCGGTTATTTTAAAAAAAAGTTATTACTTAATTTTAAATAATTACGTTAATCAATGCATGGTAAATAATTTGTCTCGTTTATCATAATTATTAAACATGTTTTTAAAAATTAAGTCTAATGTAGGATGCATTGCAATATTTCCACGTCTTTTCAAAGCAATTATTTTTATTTATTTTACTAGAAAAGCTATCAGCTGATAATTATTTCTACATATTTTAAATAGAAATATACCTAACCATTTTTTAAATAAATCACCATTGGCACAACTACTAGTCATTACCACAGGAATTGAATAAAATTAAATAAATCAACATAAAAAATATATGCTTAAAGTAAAACTCGACCAATAAATTTTAAAATATAAATATTTTTCGCAGTTTTAAGAAAATGTACTTTACGTTAAAATATAATAGAATTTTAAAAAGAAATTTTAAATATAAATTATTGCTGAAATAAATAAGCCGTTACTAGTATCTAAAGCTTTGTATACTAGGTAACATTTTATAGAATTAATTATTTTTTATGAACGCTGATATTAAAAGTATTAACAATAAAATTATTTAAAAAATAATTTTCAAACATTTAGATTTTTTTTATATTTACAAATAAGTATACAAATTATTTTGATAAAAAAAGGTAAGAAAGCTGGACCGTTTTTTCCGTCATTTAAATATAAATAAAAATCACATACATCACATTAACATTAAGTTATTAACATAATGTTGAGCTTACGTTTCGTCTATCAATTAATTATCTCCGGACTATCTTTTATTAATGAAATATTCATTAAATTAAATTAACTACATGTTTTAGTTTTTAAAACTATTATGAAGTTCTATATCTGCGAAACATATTTTAAAATAGTTTTAATGATTTCATTTCACATTAATGATTTCATTCTAAAAGCCATCAACCCTCGTTTTATCTTTTTAGGATATCTAAACTAATGTTATAAAGGTGAAAGTCTGAAATTTGACCCTTGGGTGTTTAGATGTTTTGTTGCTCTTTCTTAACTTATCTTAACTTAGCTTAACGGATTTGGGTGAAAGTAGGACTTACCTTGGTTAGGACATAGGACATACCGTCCCGAAAATTATAAAGATTCTGCGGTGTTATACATAAAAGCAACACAAGTGCAGACGAAGTCGCGGGCAGCAGGTAGTAGGTATAAAATATATAAATTAATGAAAATCTAAGAAAATACTAAATCAGGACGCATTCAGGCATATCCATGGTTTTTCAAATACAAATGTAAATAATTAGCCAAGTGCGTGTCAAGCCACGCGCATGAAGGGTTCCGTAGTTTCCCTCATAATATACGGACGTTCAATAATTTAATTTTCTAAAGTTTACTTATATTTTAACAAATAACATGTTTATCTTAGCAATTTTCAATGAAATTTGGGCGAAATTATATTTT
>DVXP01001656.1:0-14414 GCA_018235645.1 Junonia grisea | reverse complement strand
CTGGTACCAGTCAAAACTTTTTTTGGTATTGTATTTTGTTAAGATTGAAAGGAACCATCACGTGGAGATGGTATGGAGCAATCGATCAGTGTAATTGTAATGTGAGTTTGTTTGCATTGACTTCCATTAGGAATTCCACCAATCACGATCAAACCTTTAGAATAAAAGTAACCAAACTCAAAATTGTAGAACTATAACGTAAAATGATTTAGGACGGTCGTTCAGTATAACATAATTTACATTACCGCAAGCAAAGCCGAGTAAAAGATACTGGCAGATAACTTAAAATGCATGGAGGATTTAGGATCACGTATATTGAGTACCTACTTAAGAATAATTATAACATTTAAACTTATCTACAATTATTGGTCAAGTGGCTCATACTTTATCTTAGTAGGTATATCAGTAAAAAATTACCTATAAGTTACGCAAAAAGTCACACTCTCTAAACAAATATACTCTAAAAAAATATACGTTTTTAGATGTTTTGGCGGGGAATATGGACTGACGACTAACGACACAAATTATTGCATTAATGGGCAAATTACTATCTTGAAAATAGTAATTTTATCGACTAGAAAGTTCATCACTGATTACAGGTCACTTATCACTAATGAGTAAGATGACATTATAAAACCTATGAAGGACAGACGTAAGTGAGGTCAGATCGAATAACTCTTGACCAAGATCATAAGAGTTAATAGTCTATTTTGAGTTATCACATATTATCTAACACTCGTGAATATTAATATATTATGTTTGCTAAATAATCGTTATCGTATTTCTACGGGTGTGTATTACAAGATCTATATGGGTAATTAGAAAAATTGAAAGTATAATAGAGTATGATCATCATAACATTAAATGGTCAATAGTTTTCCCAGTTGATTTAATGAAAAACAAATTAGTCTTATAAAATATCGACTAGATAAACTTTTTAAATTAATAGCAAGCTACTAGAAATGTAATTATTTTCATCCCTCAAATACAGAGAATATCAAGTCAAAAGATACTTGATCAAATTGGGAATTATTTTCCTTCCTTAACTAAAATCGAACAGACATCATCTAAAGAAACAAAAACACCAGGTAAAAATAATGTCTTGTCGTATTATATTATAATTCCTTTATCGGTAGTGAAAGCATAATATATTAAGGTCATAAAGATAGTACGCCTGCATCGCCCAGACAGTACATGCGCAGTAAATTCTGCAGGGAAATTATCGACTGAAGTACCTCTTATTCTGACCAGATATAGATACATATGTAGTATGAAACAAATTGCAGTAAACAAGTTTTAAACAATTTGTCAACCCAGACGTCAAGATTTTAGAAGAACAGGGAATTGTACACGCTTCAATTTACTATCTCTTGCTATAAAAACATATCCACAATAGGTGTGTTCCAAAATACAATCACATTGGACAGAGCTAGTAATACAGACGTCGTCTTCTCGTTCTCTCGTTAAATTTTCTCCATGTTTAACGAGACGTCAACTAGTGCAAGTATGCACTGTATGCTGGAATATTTTTCTGGATATAGCCCATATCTCCTCTTTTATAAATAATATATTGCTACGCATCATTTTATGGCAGTTATTAATATTATTGTTTGTTATTCTGTATTTGAAATAAATGCCCATGCTATACTGAATTATCACGACATTTCTGAATTGCGTTTTAGATACTTGAAATTAGTCAGGACATCCCTTCTGCAGAAAAGAAATTATATAAATAAAATAAAAAGATAAGGGCAACACGGTATGATACATATAATACGGAAGCGTTTTTTGCTTCATTAAACGCGCTAATTAGTGTTATCTAACTTAGACTAAGAATAAGCAAAAATAAAAAGCCGAGCCAAAAATAATTTCAACAAAAATAAAGTCGACAAACATCTAGGCTCCCTTCAAGTCGGTGCACAATCAACACGTTTTAAAAGCAACTACGACACAGCTACGTAAGATTTTAATGGCGTCTTCCCTTTTCTTGACTCGACAATAACACCGTCCCACCCATTCAACTATAAGAAGATGAATAGCATGACGAGAAAAATAACATATGCTTGAAGAAACACATTTCTCGAATCGGATAATTTTATACATAAAGAAGAAAACGAACATTCCACGCATTTATTGTCGATTCGCTTATCACGAAGACTTCGAAATTATCATATTGCTATATGTGATAGCAATTAAAGGGTTGTGGGGATATGAAGCCCGTACTTTTCCCACATTATTCACAGTATTATCGATCGATCAATTTCGGTAAATTTCGGTACTAGGGTATTCCTTGTGGAAGAACATAGGCCACTTTTTGGTGCTGGAAGTAAAGACATGCACGGACAGAAACGTAGTCTTCATAATGGAAAGAAACACTAAACACGCAACCAAATATTCAGTCAAAAAGAATTTAACCAATAAAGAAAAAATATATTTACAAATACTTAAAATACAGGAAGTACAATATTTATAAACAAGAGTCGGAAGAAACGATAATATTATCATCCAGTCCGTTACGACATCCAAAACGCATGTGAAACCAAACAAGTGCATATAAAGGTTTTTGCCTTGATTTCCGCTACGTAGCTGAATTCCGAGGTAGCGGAACAAAGGATTATGTTATATGACATCACGATTGAGGAACAAAGAGGATTCATATGTTTTTTATTAAATAAAAAGTTGAGGGTGAATGAGCAGGCAGGTCACCTGGTTTTTGGCGGTCAATGCCTCCCATAAACATTTGCAGCATGAAACAAATGAAAAAGAAATAAGATGTCGCTCCAGTAAGAAGAGGAGATTCCGCTTGTCCCTCACACAGGATCGTAGCTATGGAGGTGGTCCCCGCTGAGTGCCATTATTTCGAGGGGGACAAGATATTTTATGAAAAGTGAAAAAAATTGTGTTTACTTTCACGCAATACGTCAGGGCCATTTGCCTTGATTCCCTAAAAAAGGTCTTCCGAAAAAGGGCTTCCAGGAAGACTCACTGAAAGCCTTACCTCTGGAAGGGATTCCGACCCGGGTGTCAACCACGCTAGCTACACAACTGCACACACACATATACACCTCTTGCACATTTCACGCAATGAATGAATACACCTTTACAGAATTTTCTGAATGATCACATGTCAATATTACATTTACTGGAGTCAGTCCGTCACATGAGTAACGTATTGTCAAGACAGAGCAGGTCAGGCATTGTTTCAAAATTGCGATACAGTGGTTTTGTCATCCATATTTAGATTGCGTTGTAAAATTCGTTTCAGTCATGAACCAATATTAATATTCATGTACTTGATTGTTCATGTATTGTAATTTACATGTAGTTGTTAATAATACAACATTGTTGGTTTTACTTAGATTATTGAACAAATAAATTATATCGAATTTAACAAGAATAAACTGGTAAATGTGAGTCAGACTTATGTTGAGGCGTTTCCTCCTCCCTATGGAGATTGCATTTAACTCGTGTTTTATTGTTAGTATATATTGTAATAAAATTGGATAATGTCTGGAATTTAAGTGGTATGAAATCCTAAACATCCAATTTATTAAGAATATATTGAAATCGAAAATCTAAACAAAAAACCACCACACTTAGAAAGCGCTCTTCCGAACTTAACAAAATTTTGTTTAAACAGGAATGCAACCTGTGACTGTGAGTATATCAACCACTGCACCAATCACTTGTTGTAGGTATAAAAAGATTGTATCATATAAATATTTAGTTGAACTTATTATAAAAAAAAATTATCAATCAACTGATAGCTATTTGGTTTATCTGTAAAATGCTATCAATAGTCAAATTCACAAGTTACCCTTAATTTTAAGTACAAACTTAAAACTTATATGCTCCAGGGAAACATTCGGTTTCGGTTGGTTCCAGTTTGTTCAACCCAGAAACACTTTTTCAGTTGTTTTTCTGTACGGAAATGTTAAGGACATGTGCGCATTGTCAAACTTTTTATATGTAATAGGAGCATTCCGAACTGAACCAATACCGAATGTGTGTGTGGAGCCATAAGCTGGTTCTTTTGTTTATCTGTTTTTGGAGAGGTAATGCTAAAAGGACATTAAAGACAAGTATTAGTTGAGGCTAGTAGAGTAACAACAACAGATACAAAATGTAATATTCTGGCTCTTGGATATTTTAAAACTTGTAAAGCAAAAAATTTCTTAATTCCTGTCAAATAATAAATTAAGAAATTGTTCTTAAATGCATGTTACGATAAGTTCATAAAAGCCATTTAAAAATTTCTTCTTTTCTAACACTATAAAATTAATTCGCTGATATCAGACGAACATGTGCTTTTAGAAAATTTAGATATATTTTATTTTGAAACTAACAAACTACTCTAACTTGTTTTATTATATATTAAAAATAACAAAACTATGCTTATTAATAAGACTGCTTCTGTATTCTTTAGTACTAAAATTCTAGTAAGAATTTTGCATGTATGTTAGATTTCAAAGTTTCGTGATTTAATTTCTGTATTAAAGTTATTTAAAAACAAATAAATATTGAATTACTTGTATTATTATTTTTCTAATAATCCTAGTTATGTTATAGTTTTGATTCTTTACAAGTTTTAAATATTAAAATGAGAAGAAATTTCTTACCTGCGAATATGTGAGTCTCAGAGCGTACTGGGCGATTTGTGTAGTTTTCATTGTCCAAACCAGTTTGTTAGCTGGAAAAGAAATAACACGTTCTAAAAAACACGTAAAACTATCTAAAACACACTTAAATCCTTCGAAAATTCCCGAAAATTCACTTGTCTAAACTTTTACATAACCTAATAAAAATAGGCAATAGCTATGTCACTCGCAATTTTTGACAGACACACAAAAAAACATTAAATTTAAATATCGAAACAATAATATGAATTGAATTTACGAACGATTTACGTTATAATACTTTTTGAGATTATACAATTTTATTACAAAATTCACGTACATACACCCGCTGATAGTCGCGAATGAAAGAAAAGTCTCGCTTTTGTCTTTTTTGTCGTACTCTTCCATTAGATTTTAAATGTTGCATAACATGTAAGTCTATGTTGCTATTTAAAACCCAAACGATATCCTTATTTAACACAATATAAAATTGTCTTTATTTTATTTTTTGTTATTAAAATGCAATTCTAATATTTATTCGTATTTATTTTGCATTAAAATAAACAACTGAAGTACATAAATAAATAATGTATATAGTCAATAATCAACCACACTGATTTCAATATCTAGTATTTGTATCTACTTATCTAAATCTTCGCCTTTTTTAATCTTATTCAGTTCAATTCAATTTTTGATTTAAAGGCTTTAAGTTGTGCCCTCAGAACACATATTATTTCACCAAAGTTTTGGCTTATGATAAGATTAACCCATAGAGTAACACTAATATATACGGAAATAGAGTGCCATCTCGTGGAAAAATTTTGCCCCTACCTAAAGCGCCCTCTGTGAATTGTGTACCAACTAATTGTATACATATACGTAAGTATAAATATATGTATAATATATAGCATACATCTTTGATACATCTACATGCAGATATAGATGTATGCACATTATAAATGCAAATCTATGCCTATGCAAATAATATTTCTATAACAGTCGTGTTAGCTAGTTCTTATTAAAGAAAAAAACATTTACAGATTTAATCCATACCTACCTATACCAATTATAAATGGGAAAGTGTTTGTTTATCCCGCTTTCACTACAGTACCGATGCTACGAATTTTTACAGATGTAACGGTAAAAGCCTACAACTAATTATTAGGACCCTTTATATCCTGTAAAAATTACACATTCCCGTGGGAACAGTGACAATCGACATCCACGCGAGCCTAACCGCGGGAAAAAGCTAGTTAAATATATTCTTATTTATACTTTATACTTTTAAATAATACTTTTCTTTATTTCTTTTGATTAATAATTTATTTGTATTCTAAATTTGGGTATATACACAAATTCCAAGTTTACATAATATATAATTGTATAATAAATAATAATAGTATGATTATATTATGTGCTAGACAAATGATCTCCAGTAAGAAACTTTTTACAAAAATATGTATAAATAATATGTCATCTTATTTCAAGGAAATATAGTACTCATCTAATTAAAATCATGTAATAAAAGTAATAGAATTTCAGAAGCCAAACTTTATAAATACGAAAATTGCTTTAAATAAATAATTAACAGAATCAATATTTTAAAATTATTTTTACAAAATAATAAAACTATAAATATCTAAAAAATGTCAACTTGTGTTTTTAACACAGCAAAAATGTTCAGGTCATTGTAGTAAAAATTACTAATAATTCTTATATTTAATTGTAATAAGCATATTATATTATATCAAAATTAAGTAAAATGAGGGAAAAAACTTCAAAAAGACTTTCTTTGAGTAAAACAACTTGCTTAATTTTCTCATTTTTTATTTTTATAATGCTTATGTTTTTCAAAATACAATTGAGCAGATGTTTTTACAAAATCATTTCCGGTATATGTCAATTTGCCGCTTAAAATACGGTTGATTGAACGGCACCAGCTACATATGAAAATATTTATTGAAATATTTTCAAAGTATTCCTTAAGATTATTTTTATGTTTTATACAATCAAATATTTTGAAATTTACTAATATTTCATTCAATACTTTTACTGTTTCTCTAGTATTATTAAATTGATTATTCAATTTCAAAATGTTGACAACATTTTGTTGTATAGCATTAAATAATTCTATAAGAGATACTGAGGGGTAACAGAGCCATTTTTTATTGCTATATTCTTTAGCTATTAACAAAGAATGTATTGATGTACTTTCTGCTGTTATTAAATTTTTCCTACATGTTTTGCATGTTTTAATAATATTTTTTAAACATTTTCGAAGGACCCAACCGCAAACATATGTTTTGGTATCAACCCCTTCAGTGGAGCAATTAACTTGATCAGGTGTTTCCAATAATTCCTCATTAATTATAATTATATTTTTTTGGTTTTCATCTGTTTCTTTTCCGAATGTGAGAAAAAAGTCAAATGTTTGTAAAAAATTGCTTCCATCATCCTCACAATTTCCTTTTATTGAGTGAGTTGAAGTAAAATTATTCATAAGTAGAGCCTTAAATGCGCCTTCAAAGGCTACAGCATTTGGATTTATATTTCTTACCCCAAGACTCCTAATGTTACCAAAAAAGTTTTCAATTGGGTCCTGATTAAAATTACGCAGTAATAATACATCATATCCATATTTTTTGTGCAACATTTTCCATATGACCTGCATTCCCTCAATAGTCTTGACAAAATTTTTTAATGATGGCACAGTTTTTTCAATCAACCTTATTTTTGCATTAACCATTTTCTTTTCTATGAATTTAATGGATTTCAAAAACATTATACCCTCTTCCCAAAGTTTGTGATGTGGAGAATTATATCTAACACCGGCTCTATAAATTTTCCCGTTTATTGGAAAAAATGAATTGCAGTTTAGGCTGTCAAATAATTTGTCAATAAATAAGTTGAACGGACATATTTTTAAATATTCGATATCTAGTTTCCCTCCATCAACTAGGTGTTTAGCCGCAATTGCTACACTTCGACTGAAAAGCTGAGTAGCTGACTTTACCCTCATTTTATTTACTTTCTTCGCATTGACATGTTCCTCGGAGATTTTATGTAGAATTCTCAGCTCTCCATATAACTGGTCAGCTTCATAAATATTTTGATAATATTCCCATTTTATAATTTTTTCATTGTTATTGTCGTGGATATCAATGTATTTTAAATCTTTAGTTATTAAATTATTTCTAATTCCTTTGATAATGTGAGGTATATCAAACAGTGGTATTATTTTTTGATTACCTAAAATGATCAAGTTATTTCGCCAAGCTAAACCTTTCTGGCGAAACAATGCTTTAGATTCTGCAATTAGCTCATCTATAGCACCCACATTTACCGTGCTTTGATCGCACACGGTGGCAATTATCTTCAGTCCAGTAACTTGCACTTGATGTATAACATCCTTAAGCACCTTTTTAAGGTCAACCCTGTTAAGGCTCTGAGTAAAATAATATGCCACTGGCTGTTTATAGTGCTGCCGTATTCCTCTTATCATGAACACAAGTGCATGGTCAGCAATTTTTTTTGTATCCATTGATGAAAAACCTTTGATTTCATCTCTTGATGCATTGTAGTGTACTTGGGGACTAATAGACATTTCGTCAAATATCAATGTACATAAACGATTTTCTTCATTCATCTCTTGCACAGTAACTTTTAATTTTTCAAATATTACTTTATTGATACCTGGAAATATTTTTATTTTGGCCAAGAGATTTTTTAAAGACTTGGCAGTAGGTAGAGTAAAGCATTTACTAAGTAATTTATAGCATTTTGGGCTCCTTTTATATAATGATAATGATAGAATTTTTTCATCATTAGTGAACCGATGGCCTTTTGCTTTTTTATGTGTTTCTCGGAACTGCATATTTGTAAAAATTTTTGCAGGTAATGTCATTTGTTTTGTTATTGTTTCGAGAGCTATGGTACTCGACATTTTTGTTGCACTAGCCAATCTCGTTTTGAAATTAGCTCCCCTCTTCTTTAGTCTGAGTACTTCATGTTTTAAAGTTTTTATTTCCCTTTGCAAGTTTTTATACAGGTTCAAGTTTACCACAGTTTTAGGATTCTGTCTTCTTTTAAGATTACAATCTGAAAAATACAAAAATACAGTTAATAAGACCAAAAAAATAGTAAGCTCATAAATATGATTTTGTTTTGTAGTGTTATCTATATAAATAGTAATCTATGCCACTTTTCGTTGAAATTTTATAAGTTAAAAACGGGCTCACCTATCCAAACCAAATGTTAAGGTTTTGTACGGACTACTTAGTAGATGGTTTATGTAAAAGTTTGCACCAAATTGGTCAAGCGTTTCTTCATTTTACATTTTTTTGTAAGAAATTAATTCATAAATAGCGGCGCATTTTATTAATTTCGATTTTGTTTTTAAATTCAATTTTTTTTTACTTTACATGTAGCTTAAAATTTTAATAGTGATTACTCTGTTCTTGAGTGTCTTAAAAATATATTTTAGAGTCTTACACCTTCATCAAGAAATTGGCTTTCAATTTGAGTGCATGAGAATTTCTAAATCCAACCAGTAATTTAAAAAAAATGCTCATTTTGTTGAAATAAATGTAAAAATAAATTTTTAATGAACGCTACTAACCAGCAATATGTGTTTTTTTAGAAATAAGTTTTGTATGAGCACAATATTCGGCATCTGATTCAACAGATGTTGCTTGTAGTGCGTCTTCTGAGGAATTGTATGTAAATACGATACTCTCCTTACAATAATTATGCTCATTTTGTATCCTTGCATGATGTACTGGAAAAATAATTACAACAATTAAATTGAAAGAAATTATTACAAGAATGCATATTTTACAAAAAAAGTTGTCTTTCAATAGTAAGTATTATTAAAAGTAACAGTTTAAGACTTTACAAAAAAAAAATGAAACAGAGAGGATAGTTTTGCCACTTTTACTCTTAATTAGATATCATTAACTAGAGACTGACAAATCTATTAAAAAACTCTCATCATACAGAACTTATAGCTATAGATACATATATTTAAATACAATTATCATATGATAAAAATATTGATAGCAGAAGTGAGGTTTTAAGAAATAATTCTGAAATTATAGAAGTTAATAGTATGCTAGCACATGCACATAAATTATTATTTAGATAGTGGTCTGCATTTCTTTGCTGACGAGTAAAAGGATTTCCCCCAGTGGTAAGATCCCATGGCAGCCACGTGAAGTTTGAATGGCAACCACTCTACTCCACAATGTGTTAATAAGATGTTTTATATTCATCAAATGCAGAAGATATTTTTAAAATCTATTCAGTAGTTAAAATAATTCTAATAATTACATTATTAATAATAAACACTACTAACCGGCAATATGTGTATGGGCACAAAATTCGGCATCAGATTCAACAGAATTTGCCTGTTGTGCATCTTCTGAAGATTTGGATGTAAATATGGTACTCTCCTTACAATAGTTATGGTCATTTTGCACCCATGCTTGATGTACTGGAAAAAAAATACAACAATTCAATTAAAAGCAATTATCTATTACAAGAATGCATATTTATTGGTGGGAATATAATTTACTTACTGGGTAAATTTAATGAAGGTATGGATAGTGCATTCAGACGCCTATTGCGATTTTTGTCTTCTTGAGTAAAATGTTTATCGCATACTTTCTTCTTCCGATAGATTTCTTTATGACTTACACCACTAAGGTATTCACCAGCCAAATCAACCCAGGACCTAAATCTCTCAGGATCTTTACTCGGATTTGGAAAATCGTGAATTGTTACACCTGTAATAATAAAAATTTTACCTTTCAACACTATTTAAAATATAAAGGATAGTAATCTTAAAAAATATAATAAGTACCAACTTACATATTGGCGTTTTTATCTTCAAAAAAACTTTAATAACATTCTTTCTTACTATGTAGTTCAATTTAAAGAGGGTATCGAGTAGAATTACTAGGTAGATAACAATTTTAATAAGGTAACAAATATCAAATAGCAGTTCATGGTATTTTGTGATTTGAATTTTGATTTACATAGAAAGTACTTACCAGTTGTTTCACAGCCAAATACACATAATTTAGTAGAAGGCATGATTGAAACTTTAACAAACTTAACTAATAGAGTCCTCAGCTCTCTTAACAAATAGCGTCGTGTCGCAAATTTAACGAAGTCAATTCACAACACAACGTATTATTGTACACAAATATACTTTGATGTCGTTTCGCTAACAATTATCAGTACCAGTATGATGAGAATACGGAGGAACTAAAGCTCAACTCAACGTACTCTGAAACTAGTAAAAATAAATTGAAAATAACCACGCGACGCAAAAACAACAAGTGAGTCACTATCAACAATGGTAAGAAGTAACCGTTGGAGAAAGAGTAACTTTTAAACTTTGACGTACTGTCAAACTGTCAGTATATATCATTATATAGATTATATATATATATAAGCTACTGTCACGAAATTGTTAGGAAGATAAATAATAGATGGCAGCACAATCTTTGCGATTTATACATTGTTCTGAGTTTCCCCCACCTGCTTTCGAAGCATTTCTTTATTTAATATTCGTTTTTGTTAAAAAAAAAGTGACTTAAAAAACAAATAATAGATAATAACTAACAAATAATCAAAGATAAAACCTTTCTATCTTCAAAATAATTACCCCTTTCATTAATTATTTTCCTCGTGTTATCTTTCATCTGGCAATATCAGAGTGCCATGCCCTCGCGATACGAAGTACGAACGGACAAGAACAACTGTTTATGTAAACTTTCTGACAAGTGTTGTGAGTTGTGGATTGTGATACACATTTAAGTTTGTTTAAAAAAACTATTACCGTGAATTACTTAATGAAAACTTATTAAACAAAAGAAAATTTAATTAATCTCAATGCTTTGTTCGGCTGTAAAAGTGTATACCAGTTTCCTGTAACCGTATGATTCAATTAAAAAAACATAATCAACAGGTTGATAACATAATACGTGTATTTTTTGTATTATTTTGTTTTAATTAAACGAAAAAACCGTGTGTGCTGAACAATATGCTTAATTTTAGTGATTTTAATAAGTTTCGTGTTTTTGTTTAGTTATCGTCGTAAAATAAAATTCCGGAAGTGAATTCGTTTGCGAAAATGTATTTGAAAAATTTGAAATAATGTTAGCACAGCCTAAAAACAGGGTGCAAGCAATAAAAAGTAAATTCGAGAGTTTGAAAACGGATAACGAAGTGTTGATTGTGAGGAAAAAATCGACGCAGCTGAATAAACAAGAACCAAATGCACCCAATAAGTTCATTGGTGAAATTATTAAAACTAAATCGTCACAGGAAAACGGCAAGCATGATTCAGATTCTGATGAGTGGACGCCGAAGCCAAACTCCAGTTATCTGTACAGCAAAAATGAAGTTAAACGTAGTGTGAGCGATACTAAATCCAGTTTAGTTAGGCAGACCAGCGATCCTGGTAAAAAGCTTCACAGAAGCCACGCGTTCCGCTGCGATCGAAGCCAGATTATTAATCAAAGTCCAAAACGTCACGGCAGTTGCAACGGTAGATCCGAAACCAGTGATTTCTCATTCAAAATGGGCGATAAAAAGTTGAGTAAAGAACGGTTAAAGCAACTGGGTAATTTTCTTGAAGTTCAAATGAAGAAAGAGAACTTTCAACCAATGAATGCTAGTGAAAATGATTCCGTAGTTGTTGGTGAGGTCAATGAAGTTTCCGATTCAATACCTGATGCTCAAGTACCTAAGCATATCCTAGACCAGTACGCTAAGGTTGTGAAAAATAAAGCAAAATCAGAAAATCGACAAGATTCCATGACAGATAGCGGTGTAAGTTCGGAAACAGAAATTGTTGAAGAGGACAAAACAAGCAAAATAAAAAAACTGGTATCACAATATGAGAAACCTGAAGTTTTAACCGAAACAAAGGTATCTAAACCAAATTTAGAATCCATGAATGATCTATGCGCTTCCAGTGAAACAATGAAACTAGAAAGAAAAAACCCGCACCTTGTATTAACAGATACTTTGAAAAAAGCATTAAAACAACCCTTACCTCCCGGTCCTCCCCCTAAAAAACCGCCCCGAACTTTCGTGCCATCGATATCCGAATCTCCGGAAAATAAAAAAGATACTAAGAAAATGTTAGAAAAACTGGAACAGGTATTACAGAAGCGAGAAGCTCAAAACACTCAATCCAACAATATTTACGACATCGCTGAGTCCGATCAAACGTTGAAGAAACCAAAGGAGATGCATTATCTATGCACCGAGCTGTTGGACATCACGAATCGAACGCTCACACCAAACCGAGACCCATTCTCTAAATGCTTCAACTCATTAAACTGTGCCATAATCACGAATAATTCAACTTTGAGCTTGCCATATACACGACTTAGTACCCACAACAGAGATTCTTTATGTTGTAGTAACGAAAATTTAGACACTAATCAACTTAACACTTTTTTGAGCAATAAGTGTTTGAAGTGTCAAGCAAACGAAAAGATGGACGGCTTCAAATGTCACTTAAGCTGTAAATGTAAGGAAGTGAATTCTGAGTTTTTTGTGGATAAAGAACATATATATGATGTGCCTCATGTTGACAGTGTGAATAATCAGTATGGGACATTGAATTTGTTGAAGCATGGCAATCACAGTCGGAGTATGGAAGAACTACCCGCGAGCAGTCAATTTGATGATGTAAGTACTTTTATATTATTAATATTCTTTATTGCACTAAATAAAAAACATACAGAAATGGTACAGTAAACACATATGCAAAGGTGGACTTATCTCTAAAAGAGATCTCTTCATGGACCTATGGAGGTGTGTGACTGGGTCATACAGTTATATTATAATGATTAATATTGTCTTTAGAATAAGATACTAATTGTAAGGGATAAAGAAGACTAAGGAATATTGATTCATTGCAGCAGTCGTTTCTAGACACTTAATAAGATAACAAATCAAATATTTATTTTGCTATAATACGCAAAAACTGTATAAATCTAAGTCCAGTCCTTCTCAACTGACCGTTGTAGAGGCAACATCTCCTGAGGATGCTCCGGTGTGGGAGTTAAACGTGTGTTGAGTGTCTGTGTGTACATCATACCAGACAGGTTTTTACTGTTTTCACGGATTATAGCAAAATAAATACTTTATATGTTATCACAGAATTCCGCAAAGTATCGCCTGATTCAATTATATACTTAATAAGATCATGATGTTGATTTGGTATCAATAGGCACTTGACAAAGAAAAATATGACACCTTAGTAACATACAATTTGGTAAAGAAAAATAAACCTAAGAAGTGCTTTTCCCAATATATGGGCTAAAAGCTATTTAGGGTACTTGATAAAATAATAAAAATTAAAAACAAGTAATTCCTGAGTGCAATCCTAAATTTAGTATAATTCATCAACCTGTACAAATATGTAGTGGTATGATAAATTAATATACATTTATACTCGATGTATTTTAATTATAACTTAAATAAAAATAAATAATACAATAATACAAAATTAAATTTTACACTTATATTATTCATACTAGCCGCTGCCCGCGACTTCGTCCGCGTCAAACAATTTTAAAGGTAATAATTGAAGAATCCCTTTAAAATCGGTCCAGCCGTTCTGGAGATTACCCGGAACAAACAGACAGACAGACAGACAATTTTAAAAATTGGTGTTTTGGTATTAGTATCGTGTATATATTAATATACATATAGTAAAAAGGTGTTATTTTGATATTACAAACAGACACTTCAATTTTATTTATATGTATTGAT
>DVXP01001655.1:0-14415 GCA_018235645.1 Junonia grisea | reverse complement strand
GAGGTGCATTAGCAAATGCATTCGCCAACGTGTGCGAACTAGTTCGCGAATGCCATTAGCGAACTGGTTCGCGAAATAGTTCGCTAATGTGTGGAGGAGCCATTATGAAGACACATAATGATTCAATGACCTATCTATGTAAGGGGACAGACGATGAACAATATAATAGTAGATACCGTCGCATAGAAGACGTCCAACATCCGTGTGGTATACAATAAATTAATAACAAAAAAAGTCGCACTGTTTCTAGTTACTCGGACGCCGTCTATGCGACGGTTTAGTCATTTTAAACACTAACTATAATTTATAAACAATGAATCACATCACTTCACTGTAGCGTCCTTTATTTTTCGCTAATGACGTCATTAAACAATGGAAATCGTATCAAAATCACCTGTCACTTTGATGTTCGTGATGGCTACCGTTTCAACAACTGTTAAACACATAAAAAATCGAAAGGTACCAACTTTATTGCTGTGCACATGTTACGTTGGTGTTGTAAAATCTACGACATGAATCGTAAAACATCATGACGAGACGTCGTGTCTTTGAACGATATGACTTTTCGTTTAAAATTAAACAAAAAAATCATCGTGTGACTTCGTGATTTTTTACGAAGGATGTCGTAGATTTTCACAAAACTACTATCGTACATACAGTGTAGATGCGTTTTAGAGACTTTACAACTATTTCTTCATTATCTGAACCGAGGATTCCAAAAAATTCGTCGAGCGCCAAATTAAGCACTTTAATTATAACTAATATAATCTGTGATTGACACAACTATTGTTGGATATTTAATTTGAGTGTTTCTGTAAGTCTAAAGCGGTGCGCTGACTACGTTAATACACATTAAATGGGGAAAGTTACTTATTAGATTGCGTTCACGAAATTTTTTATATACAATGACAAGTTTTGCTATTTTATTGGAATGAGTTTATTTTAAATGTAAAAAAACACGCGATATTTTGCGCCTATTTAACTATTTGTGCCGAACTGCATATTTATTAACTTTACCTTATAATTTAAATACATTTAACATGGCAATGTCTGAACGCAATTTAATAAGACATGAAACGACAACTAAATACAGTGTTGTTAATGATATTACAACTCAGTTATTGTTGGAAATCCAATCGTCTAGCACCTGTCACAGACTCGCAACCGGCCAAAGGATTTAGATACAGGGAATCGGGTCTAGTATGAAACAGTCGTATCAAAATCTAATAGCACAAAGTCTTCCAACAATACGCAAGTGGACGTGTAACGGTCAAATCCGGGTAAAGTATCACATTTTGGCAACTGTATGATGTCACGTGCCGGCGTCGTGACGTCGTGTGACGTCACGTGGTGTGTCGAGGTCGGGTGTTGAGAGCTAGCGGCGATCGAGCCGAGTGGTTCAACTGTGCCGGTCGAGCCGGTTGTGCTGGTCGAAACGGTTGATCCGGTTGAGTCGGTAGTGTCGGTCGAGCCGGTTGTAACGGTCGACCCAGTAGAGCCGAGTGTTCCGGAGCTGAATCCGGTCTGTCCGGGTGAGCCGGTAGTGTCGATCGAGCCGATTGTGTTGATCGAACCAGTATAGCCGGGTGTTCCGGAGCCGGGTCCGGTGCGTCCGGCCGGTCCGGTAGCGCGCGCGTGTGCTAGCAGTCGGCGTCGGGCGGCGCGGCGAGGAAGGCGTCGGCGCGCTTGTGCTCGATCAGCGCCTTCACGGTTGACGTGTCGGCGGGTAAGTCGGATTTCTTCCTCAGTAGTGGCTTGCTCGCATTGTAGTTCTGTTTCCGCGCCTGGAAGGATAGTGGGTGTTATTTTAAGTTAAGAGGGAAATTTCTTAGAAAGTTCTTTCGTTTTCTTCTTGGTTTGAAAATGAGATGTAATCTTTAATTTTGAGTAGCCTTGGTTTTTATTGAGTGTGTCGGCTTTCATGTGTGAGGGGAACATAGCCTTATCAAGACATGGTCTTAATGTTTATTATCGATATTGTAACAGCGCACATGTCAAGCGTTTTTGCATACAGTCTTGGTGCGAGCGCGGCAGACGGTCGGGAGCGGCGCAGCGGCAGGAGGGGGCAGACGCGCGTGGCTGGTTAGCGTGACGTCATTGTTCATACATACATCAAGTGTCTCTGCATCCAGTCGCGGTGCGAGCGCGGGGGGCGGCGCGCTGATGACGGGAGGCGCAGCGAGTGTACGCGGCGACTTACTATGTATATGTAACAGTACATACGTCGAGTGTCTCAGCGTCCAGTCTCGGTGGCGCGACGGCAGAAGTACGCGGGGGTGGGGGTCGCGGGAGGGCACGTTGTCGGCGACTTACTATACTTATCATGCAATCATAATGTAACGGCACATACGTCAAGCGTTTCAGCATCCAGTCTTGGTGCTAGCGCGGGCGGAATAGCAGTGACGGGCGGCGGTGAGGCGGGGTCAGAGAGCGCGCGCGGCTCGTTGGAGTGACGATAGTGTCTCTACGTCCAGTCTTGATACTAGCACGGGTGGCGCGGCGGACGGGCGGCGGTTTATTATGTAATTATACATACGTTAAGTAGTATTTGCATCCAGTTTCGGCACATGCGCGGGTGGTGTGGTGATAGGCGGCGGCGCGGCGATTGTGTGTACGTTGGAGTGACGTCACACTTACATCAAGCGTTTCAGCGTTCAGTCGCGGTGCGAGCGCGGTGGGCGGTGCGGTGGTGACGGGAGGCGCGGCGGGTGTGAGATTGGGCGGGGGTCACGGCGTGTTGAAGTGACGTCACTGGTCATACATACATCAAGTGTCTCTGCATCCAGTCGCAGTGCGAGCGCGGGGCGCGACCCGGTGGTGACGGGCGGCGAGCGCGCGTGGCGCGGTGGCAGCGACTTATTATTATCTATAGTGTTACAGTACATACATCAAGCGGCTGGGCGTCCAGGCGCGGGGCTGGCGCGGGGGGCGGCGCGGTGGTGACGGGCGGCAGTGCGGCGGGCGTGCGCGGGGGTGGGGGTCGCGGGAGGGCGCGCGCGGCGGGGTTGGCGGCGGCGCGCGCCTCCAGCTTCTGCCAAAGCTCCTCGCGCTGCTGCTGCTTCTCACGTTCCCTGAGAGACATAAGACATTAGATGATGAGAAGGAGATAAGGCTAAAGTTAATGTTATGCCCTTCTACACATCTACACATCTGTAGGTCGAAGACAGACAGGCCTTGCTTCGACAAACGCAAGACATACATATGTATGTGTAATGTCTCCCTTACGGCCGATTCACGAACTTACCGCTGTGAGCGGCGAATAAGCGCGACACGGCGAGTGGTAAAATCAAAAGTATGAAAATGTATAAAGCACGATGCGAATCGCCGCTCATAGCTATGAGCTATACGCGTCCGCCTATGACATCTGCAGATGCGTCTGCTGATGCTGATATCTACATTTAGTATGGTATATGAGATGCTGATATCTACATACATTTAGTATGGTTAGAGACACACTATTCACACATGTTGTGACTGATACGGCGTAGACCACCCTTCCATGTCAATACTACTAATAAAAATCCGCTCACTTCTGTATCATACAAATATTTGTTATTAGGTCTGGGTGTTTTTCTTTGTGTAGACCAGCCCGTGGGTGGTCTTGTTCCAGTGGCTCTTGTGTTACAGAGGGTACCTATACTACTGCTATACGACATCAATACTACTGATGGGACTCACTTTTGCTTCTCCTGTTTGTACTGCTGCGTGCACTCGTCGAAGAGCTTCTGGTTCATCTCCATGAAGAGCTTGAGCGCGTTGTAGACCAGCCCGTGGATGGTTTTGTTCCAGTGGCTCTTGGTGTTCCGGTAGAGGGAGGGGAACATTATGGGCAGGATGTGGGTCGCGTTGTCCGATATTAGCGACATTATGTACTCGTTGTTCCAGTAGTATAATGCTCGTTCTGCTACCTGGGAGGATAGAGTACAATTTGTTATTTTGTTGTCATTGTTAGGGAACATACCCATACTATGTGACATATATTTTAAGAGTTTTCGACCCCATCCCCACCCTATGGTAACCGTGTGTAGCATATGTCTGGACCTCTCTGCCTCCCCCAAAATTTGTCACGTAGGTAGATTTCGACTCTGTTTTTAAACAACAACTCAATAACAGGTTTTTTTCAAAAATCGTCTGTGAATCAAACCATGTACAACATGTAAATACAGGTATTCCCTCCCTTGTGACATATCTCAGTATTTTGAAGAAGCCTTCCTCCTACCTCTAAATAGGTTACGTGGTATGGGTATGTTCCCTAAGAGTTATCCATATAATTTCAGTAGTACAGTATCTCGTCCGGTGAAAGATAAGATGGGATTTATATGTTTTTAATAATATTGCTAGGTATAGATAGATAAGAGATACATACTACCTAGTCAAAACATGCGTGTTGCACAAATTGTGCGAAAAAAAGTTATTTGAAAAGAATAAAAACATTTCTAATTTAGTTTTGTAAGATATATTCCATATGGATAATATAAATAATAATACATGCACTTTTTAGATATTATTTTATTATTAATTGGAAAAATTGTAATAATAATAAAAAAACAACTTTTAATAAACATTTTATTTAATAAAATAATAAATACCTGAAAGTGTGGACTTGACACGCATTTCGCGAGCTGCCTGAACAACGGGTCCATGATCTTCTGGAACTCCGCCGGCTCGATGACGTCCAGAATCTCCTCCATCTCGTTGAGGAACATCACCTCCTTCGGCGAATGCGTCTTCGGCCAGTACTTTAGTAGTGCTCTGAAATATAAATAAATAAATCAATTTAAAAAGAAAATAAAGAATCAACAATAAAATTTAAAGTGCTACAATGAATGAAATGAAGTAGTATATGAAATTTCACGTAGACATGAGTTTGATGAGTTGTACAGAAAGAATTATAACAGAAAACTTTATTTTAACAAAACATACTAATAAGAAAAACCAAAATTATAATTAAAACAAGATGTAGATAGAAAACTATTTTTTTCATCATAAATGAAACATAATTTCAATAAATTGCTTATTATATTATGTTGAATATTCAGGCAAGATCGCAATAAAACACTAGTTCAGGTTCAATAGTGTATTGACAACTGTCATCTTTAATACGTTCTATTTTACAATGATTTTTAATACATTTAAACATAGAAAATAATACAAAAAGGTTTATATAAAAAAATAAGGTAGATAAATCGAAGGAGTTCGCAACATTATTCGCCCCTGGACAGCGAATAATTCGCTGTCTACATGTCAGACTTGTTCACGGGGATGCGAGCTAACTTCGACGCTGGACTCTTGAATGCGGGGCCGCAGTCTGAAGTTCTGTCTTGTCCTAGAACACGGCCAACTGCTTCTTAAAACTTATTATCTCACAGCGCTGCTCTAGAGGAAATGCAATTTAAATAGTTTATTTGTCAGATAATCTTTAAATTTCTATCAAATGATCGCCGTTTTCTATTCGTTATAATTAAACTTAAGAGATTTTGCGTACGTGATACATCTGAAAAGTGATTTCATCAACTTAGTTCATTTAAGTTTCATCAACAACTTTAACATCACAACGCCAATCTTTTCCACTTCTCCAAATTTGTTGTTGTAGTATTTTGCCTTTTATTAAAATTAGAGTTAAGAGTCCGAGAATATCGAGTAAACTCATTGCTACTTTCAGCGTTTCTCGTTTCGTTGATTTTATATTTCCAGAAAGTATTTCAAAATAAAAAGTAATATTTAAATTCAATTGTTCTTCATCAATATCTCGTTTTCCTTCAGGAATATTATTGAGAATTTGTTTACTCTTCGTCATCCATAGTATGTTTCCACAAATCCTCTTGTGTAAGAAATGCCTTTAATAATTTTTAAAACTTCATTTTTTTAAATAAAATTAATTTAAATAGTAGTTTATATAAAATCTAGCTTTTACGGCTTCTAGAGCTTCTGGATAATGTTCGATATCCTCTGCTGTTCGATTCAGGATACAGATTTGAGTTGTTGGAGAGGAAGTTACTCTACAATTCTGTTATAAAGCTCGTGGTATATACATATAATCGGGTTCGTGGACGCGCGGACATTTTTAGGTAGTTGTGCTGGCCAGCGATTCTATGTGACGATCACACATGTACACCAATAACAATTATAATGTTATAAAAAACATCATCTTGGGACCATAATATGGGACTAGATATAATAGTTTAGGTATGTAATCAATAAATTTTGGTGTCCTAAAATTATACATTCGATATTACTAGCTCCACGTCACTATTGACGATAAAGAATAACTATTTGCTCTTTCAAATTTAATGTGAATTAATACGAAACTTCATAAGCTAACGTCTAAACGGCCATCATAGCGTGCCGCTATAATTAATCCTTAGTAGTATTGTAGGAGAGGAAGCACGTAATGAGATCGTACGGATTCAGTCAAAGAACCGGCGAACAGACCTCAATATCGAATGAACCGATTAATCAGTTCATAGGAAACCTTAGACCCAGGGGAAGAGGGGGAAATAGGCACCCACGGAACTCTCTGTGTATTGCCCAATTACCACCGAAACATTTCTATATCTTTAAAGTCACATATCATTATTTATTTACGTATATGTGTATATGTACTTATAGAAACTATAGTTGTATATAATTGTACTACAGGTTTTTGGGGAAAACAAAACAATAAAAAAATTATTTATCTCTCTAATTTCCGCTTTATCTCGATTTTAAAAACGATACCATTTATTTTGACGGAATAATTTAGTAGCTCATTAAAAATAAGGAATAAGCGTTTCGCTACAAACTGACTTAAAATTAGATACATATATCATTTATAATATGTAAAAACTACTACAGAATGTATAACAGTACTATTTACGAAACATTCATGACATTAATTAGTAACATAATCATATAGATATATGTCATTCAAAACAGTTTTTACAGAAAAATAATGATAAATGTATTTTAAATAAATATATATCTACAAAATTAATTATGTACATCTAAAAATCCGAAGAGGCTTGATTTTAATAAATTAGCGATTATGCATAGGTACAAACGGCGAGAATAAGACGACATTTAATAGATAACTAATAATCCAATAGAAACCAGTTATTAAGATATTAATCTCATACCTATCGTCTAAGCAAAAACAATAATTTAAATAGCTATCGTCAATCCTGTCAAGTATACTCATCAGATACCTATAGTTTTATACTTTTATAGATAGTCGTGGGCGTGGCCAAAGGTGGGTATTTGTCGCGCTTGTTACCACTCTGCTTCCCCAAAATTATTTAAATTCACTGTCTTATTCAAAGAGTATACAATACTACGAGAAGAGGCTGCGCTTTCATAGATAAAAACCATTCTATGTGGGGAAGCTAAGCCTCTGTGCCAATTTTGTAATGTTCACAGATTATATCAAGTGCCGAACCACCAGATCTACCACAGATAACATTACCCAATAGACTCAAACATGTTTAACTTTTATTTACTTAGCATTTTCAAAAAAGACGTAATATTAGAATTATAAATATACAAGAAAACTTAGTTAAATTAAAGCGCAGTTTGCAACCAGTATTAACTTTTTTTTCATAAAATGGCGCATATCATAATGTGCAAATTATTCAGCTAATTTCTTTATAAAGGATTGAGTTATAAAAATGAACAATATAATATTGTAAAAAACTATTTTATTGTATATATTTAATGAAAACATAAAAAAAGAAATATTTTAATAAATCCATATGAATACTATCCTGAATAGAGTAAGATCTTTGTCAAATTGAACCAAAGAAGAAAAAATGCAGGCCAACCAATTCACGCTAGCTCAAGTGCCATAGTTTCATTCTAGTCTATGTAGCTTCATCACCCTGGTGCAAAACTTTAAATTTCCTCATAGATGTTCCTGTTACCCCATCTCCTCTTACACGTGGATATATTTTTTGTCTCGTACTTATATAATCAAAACTTAGTACCTTACAATGTTTTAATCATTAAGTACCTATTCTAATTAATAAATAATTATTTTACAAACAAAGAATGTGAAAGAATGTTAACTACCCTCGGTACAAATTGTGGAAGATAATTACTAATTATTATAATTGGTTTAATTGCTAGTAAGCATTAAAGAGACATAATTAATACGACGCCATCTTTCATTTTAAGTTTTCCGGAATAGAAAAAAACTACTAATCATAAATAGCCAAGAAATGGTATCGCCCTCTCCATAATTGTCGCTGGACACCAGCAGTCCTGGGCCATAACTGAACTGCCGTCCTTCTCGTGGTCGTATGAAAGGGATGCATCACACACACTCACGGCTGGTCACATTTAGGTATTTTATAATGTAAAGTCAGGATAGAGACATTCGAAAGCTAGAATACCTACATTAGTCCAGTCATTATAAACATTTAAAAAAGAAAGTGAATTTGCGCATCTAATTTTTTGATATATTGTAGGAGATACCTAGAAAAGCTTAACTTGAGTTTTTCGACACAGGTTTCCTATGAACTTTCGTCGCCATCTTGAAAAAAGGGGTAAAATTGGTTTTTCGGCAATAACCCGGCTATCCGATGAAATTCGGAAATCACTTATAAGACACTTTTTGTTCCTTTTTTTATGCTCTACAGTTAAGTCCTGACCATTTTTACCGTACCATGCATCGTTATCGAGATATCGATCGATAAAGTAATTTTCAGGACACATTTTTCGTTTTTGCTTTTTTTTTGTTTGGGACATAATATATTCAAAAAACCGTAGAATTCGAACTTGTAGAGAATATTCAGACCTACAATTTCCTTTTTGAAGTTTTTTAAGTTGGACAAAAATTACGATCTCCAGCGCGCCGCAAAGTCGGTGAATTCACGCTCACCGTCGAGCGAGCTGCTCGCTCGGTTGTGTTCGCATGGCGAATCGAATGGGAAATTGTTTAGGAAATTGATGGGATAAAAAATAAGTACATAGACCACCGCCTACCGCTACGAGTATAATAACAACTAAAATAGATTAAATGGTTCCGGAGTTCATGCATACAAAATTTGCACACTTTCATTAAACATACAATTATATTGGTACAGATTAATCAAATTAGTTTCTATAAACAAATAATCCATGACATTAAATGAATTCAATTCACGATTTAATTACGCAAGTCGGCTGATATCCGTGAAGGTCTTTTGATAATGAAGCTAAATTAATTAACTGTAAAATCGAATAAAAGGCCACGACCTGAGCCCTGATTTGGTATGACAAATCTAAACGTAAACGAGCTCGTTTTGCGTTTTGATTTTTCATACAGAATTTGGGCCTTGTAAACATTGTGGTAATCGACAATGATCTCTGCGTTAATTATGCAAGTTCAACTCATTCTGGAATATTACTTGTACGAGTATATTAATTAATAAATATTATCAATAACGAATGTAAATAGTTATGCTTATGTGATTCGAAGGATAGTCATATAATTTTTTTTATATAGTACAAACAAAGGACGGAGCAAGGATAAATATTTTTTAAGTTGCGAAAAACGACACGGACTAAGTTAATAAGATACATATGTTTGTATCTGATAATGAGTTGTATTTTGTGTTTCCGAATGAAAAATGTTGAGCATGAGACATTCACAAGAAACATATTGAGATTAATGTAATAAGGACAGATTCCATAAAAATAGAAGATGACCCGATTACGTCGTAGCCGTGAAGAATAGTACGTTTGTTTAGTAGATACGTCGTGTAACCTAAAATTTTTAACAAAGTTGATTAGTTTATTATAATAAAATTAAAAAATAAAAAATGTGTAAAAAAAGTAGCAAAATATGTATAATTACTTTAAATTTCTATATAGTTTTTTGTCATGTTTGTCGAATGAAAAATTCTATAATAACCATTCATGTGTTGATGGTATTTTTTATTGACTTTTATTGAATGAATTTTTAAAAACCTTATCTGTCGTAGATAATAGAAATAACTCACAAAATTCACATCTTGGGCATAATGTACTTGCACCTTTGTCACCCTCTCAAGAAAAGGGATTATTGGCGGGAAAACCAATTTTATTACGTGCCATTCAGCGTTTTTAACCTCAAGTCATCACCATAATTTTAAAAGATATATAAGATATGGCCAGATAAGGCCATTAATATATCAGAATATAATACTTGGTAATATTTGTCAATAAATGATTCTTATACTTCAACCAAGTATATTATTAAGTTCGCTACATACGATAATATCATTTCAACCAATTGGGCACTAAAATAAAGTGCTCATCAACACGAGTATCATTCCTCTTTACTCAACTATAAGAGCTGTGCATCATCTATGACATCAATATTAATACAACACAATAAATATAAATAAGAACGCAACAAGCGTATTCAAAGGAAACAAGATTATTACGTAAAATTTATTTTTAAAAGTAACAAAAAAATAAATAAAAAAAAACAGTCGATAAACAGAGCAGACGCGAGCTCGAGTTTTTATTTATAGCACTGTAACTCCAAGCTATTATCAATCTTCTTGCACTGGTATAAAGTTCATTTTTGTTCAGACTCCTGTGTTCTGCGTGACCCAATCTCGTAAAGCTGCGATGTTGCTGAAGACAGTTGGCGACAACGGGAGGGCACATCCTCTTGCGAATGAAACTATACCGAATGCCGTGTTTCTAAACACTGCCGGTCCACCGGAGTCGCCCTTGAAAGATTAGATCAACTGTAGTATACTTAATTATATTATAGAAAAAAATGTTAGTACTATAGTACTAACATTTTTTTACTATTTTCTTACAAAAACATAACTGTTGTAGGGCCTTGATTCTATATGTTAAACTGAAAGGTAGAGCGCCTAATGTGTTACTTACTAGCAAATAACAATCATAATGAATTGTCATACGGAATCAGGGCTTGATAAAATCAATAATATAATAAAATTTTATCGATAATAGGAAAAGTAGTTGTCTTTTCGAACTTAAATTAAACGGACCTTGACTATATAAATATAACTTCTATTAATAATTTTATAGAAACGGTTCACAGTTTCAAAGAAATCAATTTAAAATAACAAATCTGGCATCACTAGTTAGTCATTGTAATGTGAATAATCATTCACTCCTAAATTCTATCTATGCCAGTCATCAAATCAAAGAATTTTCTTTGTAAAATACCATATTTTTTAAACCACCGATTAGTCTTATGTCATCTGGTACAAATCTGTCAACTAACTTCTTCTTTTCTCTCACCTGACACGAAGAAACACCTCCAATAAGGAAATGTCCACCACAGAACATGTTTGTCGTGAGAGAGTCGCCATAAGAAAGCCTACATAACCAGTGGGGAACAACTGGGACATTTGCCTCCATCATCGTCCTTGGTATTCTACGTCCTCCTGGCTGGAAAGCAATCATTTAGTATAGCAAAAATAATAAAAGTTAAATAGAATTACATTCGAAAAGGACGAGTTACAAAGGCTTATTCTACTCGCAAAGTGAAAAGGCGTTCCAAAGTAATGTCTTGATCAGTTTCGCTAACAAGATGGGCTATTCAAATTTAATAAACATTATTTGTGTAACAAGAAAGATGAAGTAAGTGGTTGCCTTATTTGTTCAGCATAGTTAGGATAGATAATCCAATTATATCAAAATTTTATTTTGTGGTAGAGCTTAGTTATAGTTTACCGACAGCTCGTTATTAGACTCGACACGCATAAGTGCCCGTACACAAAAAAACACAAACCGAGATACCATATCATCTATTGTTATAAGGAGAAAAATAAAAATTAAAGACTATTATGATATTTGTCAAGACAAATCTATTGTTGCGATCCGCGAATCCAGCATAAATATATCTGCTATCATGTACATGATGCGTTTTACTCCAAAACTTGCAAAATTACTTGACTTGAAAAATAAAGATTATTTAACATTTAAAATTTGAAATCTCTTATAACAAAAACAACTTACAGCAGTCAATCCCCAACCAGTAACCGTTAATCTTACAAGAGGAACAGCCTGGCGTGGCCTCGGCAACCTAATAGGCTGGATGGCTGGTCCGAAGACCAGAGGTTGAGACAGTCTTAATGCTGCTATATCATGGTCGAACTGAGGCTGTCCATATTGAGGGTGGACGGTCACTTGTGATACTCTGACGATACGACCACCGGAGTCCCGTCGTGTACTACCTACTCGTAAACGAACTGCTTCTGGTACTGTACTATTGATAGGAAACATAATTAATAGATTATTTGATTATTACGACATGGAAAATAACAAAAATCAATCAAGTATTATTGATGTAGAAAATAGTTAATATAGTTCTCAATCACGACCTTATTAGAAGAATAATAGAGTTAATTCAACCAATAAAAATACTAAAGCAATATCACAACTCACAATAAATCAATTATACTATTTCATCATTATGTTTCTGATACAAATTAGAGAGTTTAGACAAAACTAAGAACAAAACAATAACATTGAACTTCGAATAAAAAATTGCTACATAGTAGGATTTGAACCCGTGCCTTCCGCCATGCCATGGCCGTATCTAGCCAGTGATTTTCATACATGTGGATTAATGCGAAATAATAAATAAACAATTTAAAATAGCATGGTGTCGTCTCTCGTCAAATAATTCATTGTATATGAATCTTTGAATAAAATCTATCTCTGAAAAGATTCCACCGAAAGATTTTTTTTATAATTTCCCCACGTAAAACAATAACAATAATTTCCTGTAATCTACTATCTACCCCTCTAGATTTCACTCGTACTAAATTTTCTGGACTGATGACTCGATTCGCAATACCAGACTGGTCAGCTCGTGACCACAATGGATGCAACTTCGTAGAAACGTCGGGCAATAAAGGTATTACGATTAGTGTACTGCGATAAGACCCGTTATTTGAAGTAAATATAAATTTTAAAAGAAAATTTAAAATTTATTAACACTTTGTGACATATTCTTATACCCAACAAACACATATTAAAAGTCGCCCTATCACACAGTAACACCATATTTATGAAGTATAATATTAAGTATATGCAGGGAACTTACTTCTGAACACAATGTGCGGCTGTCAACACATAATCCCTGCTGATTATGAAGCCACCACAGAAGGAGTTCCCGTTCATAACCATGGACACCTGGTAAGGGTGCCTGGTTACAGAACTGGGTCTCCCCCCGATAATCTGTCCACTGAGCTCAGGACAAGCGGCTGCCAATTCCACTTCCTGTATCTCATTTTCCGTAACATCCGTGTTCTCGGCATCTGAGCAACAATCCCCATTTGCTTGAGGATCTAGAACATAACACGTTTAAGAACAAGAGTATCTCTAAATTCTGTAAACGGTACAAAAAGAAGTGTAATAGATTCTGCAATGACATAATAAAACTATAGATATGTTATGCCTAATTGACATTATAAAATTAAAGTCGTTAAAGATCATGAAAGAGTTGCGAAAAGATATTTCCACTAATGGAAACGAAAGTCTTGAAAGCATACCTTTAAGCAGTAAATTGAGCTCTATTACTTAATTAATTTTTTTGTATCTAAAATGTCGTCCTTTTCGAAAACCAAGCTTGCAATATGGGTTGCCTACCTTGCGTTTCAGAGATAGGTACAGATTTGGTCATAGAACTATTAAATATAACATAACATATCCATAATTATCAAACATCACCAACAAAAATATTACAAATATCAATAAATAACTTACCGACAAAAGGTACAAGAGCAAAAAGTAGCCAGAGGATTGGCCAAGCCATCTCGGAGCAGGTGAACAGCTGACAATTAACTGGTGGAGGCTGGAGCCACTCAGGCTAGGTCCCAGCCACGGATTGCAAAATAAATTTGACCGCAATCGGTAATTTCTCACGCTGCCGAGCCACGGTCGCGACCTTTTCGTTTGAAAATAAATTAATTTCAGCTAAGTTATATTATATCGACAGTCGGAAACAATGATTCTCGATTCGTCAGCAAAATTTGTGTACAAGGTCGTTATTATTAAATTTCAGGTGGAACGAAATTGTGTTTAAGATTAGAAGAAGCTGATTCTCTTCAGTCATGAATTTTTACTATCTTTTCATTTTTATTCAATATCTTTATAAAAGTTTTCTTAGAACTTTTCCAAAGTATGAGAATAGCATCAGCCCGTAAAATAGAAATAGAAAAAATCTTTAAAACATAAACAGCAACATAAAATACTAAATTTAATTATAATACAGTAGATACAAATACTGCTTTTCTGATGTTTGGCGCTTAAAATTCTGCAAAATTCTACTGAATGTAGATAAATCGCTATTGCAATCCTATCACTCTACGCTCTGACTTAGGTACAGTGAAACCTGGTTAAGTGAGATATCAAGGGACCTGCAATGTCGTTTCACTTATAGAGGTATTCCACTTACCCAGTGTCTCAGATATACAGGTATAAATA
>DVXP01001654.1:0-14416 GCA_018235645.1 Junonia grisea | reverse complement strand
GATTTTTCAGGTTACTGTATAGCACAATTAAGCGACGGTAGGAAAAAAGGCCACATACCATACCGGGACAGCAAGCTGACCAAGTTATTAGCGGATAGTTTAGCTGGAAATGGTGTAACATTGATGGTGAGATGCACTTACACTATTATAAAATTATTATTTATTTATTGAATGAATGAATAAATTTATTTATTCCCAACATTATTTTACATATACATAACATGGTTGATTTATAATAAAAGTAGGACAAAAATAATAATGTGGGGACTGGTGCTAAAACTAGGTAGACCCTGTTTCTAGTCACCAGGCCCTCACTTGTATTATTGTATTATCTATGTGTATCCATTTATATGGCGTGATATTTCACAGATTGCATGTATAGCCCCAACCAAATCCAATTTGAATGAAACGATCAACACGCTTCGATATGCAGCCCGTGCTAAGAAGATCAAGTCCAAACCTATCGTCAAAATGGTACGTTCACTTTTGATTTATCATCTTTTTGATATTTTATTATAAAAATATCGAGGGGCTTAGCAGGTATTGAAAGTTAAGACAAGTAGACAACCATTACTACCTCTAAGCATTTGTAGTACACACCATAGAAACCATACCTGTATGTGCTATTGTCCTAGAAATAGGGTTGCAGGAAAATAGAAAATAAGAGGACTGGAAAAGAGAATTAGGTTACCAGCATATGTCGATTTTTTGTGTTTGATAGATAGGTCAGTAGCGTAGCTAGGGGGAGATCCGCCCTGAGTGCCCACCATTTGGGGGTTGACACCTGATTATCAAGGAAGATCGGAAGGAAGGAAGGGTTTACTACACTTAAAGATACACTTTATCAATTTTTCCTAGCAGTGCAGCTATAAAAGCAGTAGCAGTATACTTGATTTCTAAAGAAATATCATCCGCAAAGTGACTCATAAAAAACTTACTACAACTAAGGAGTAGGAATAAAATTCCTGTTAATAAATTCTAGGACGCCAGAGACGCGCTGATCCTTAGTCTGAAGAGAGAGGTAGAAGTGCTGCAGGCTGAGAACCACCACCTGAGATCTGCGATCCACGCACACTCTGACTACAATGCTGATTCTTATAGTGAGAAAAACATTTACTATTTTTATTTTAAGTGATTGTAAATATTGTTTCATTCTTATTTCCTTTTTAATAGTGAGTATTCATATGATTATTAACGTCTATATTTTTGCATAATATATCATAATTAGGTACTTCCTTGGTAATTAGGTTGGTAGATACAATCATTTATTCCGACGCAAGTCTTCTTAAAAATTATATTTACTGTCTATATAAATAATAAATCTCTAAAAAAACAGTCATTAACAAAAAAAATATTACACTTTATTTTCAGGTCAAAGACACCGCACCACCCCATCAATAGAAACAAACAAACTATACCAGCTTCCACAAGCAGAGTTAGTCGACTTAGTTCAATTGCATATGTCGGAGAACTCTGCTTTGAGGCAAGAAAACACAGAACTATTCGTCACTAGGGACCAACTGTTAAGGGACCAGGAACTTTTGAGCAGAGAAAATGAGAGGTTATTGAAGAAATTGGAAGATGTCAATTCGTGAGTATCTTTCTTTATAATTTTTCAGTGTTGCCATGTTTTTTTAAATAGTTTGTATCTTCTATACTCTGTATTTGGAAAATGGAGCCATTTTCAAGTTGTATTGAAAAACGCGGGAAAAGTATAGAATAGAGAATACTATTATTTTATATTTATATGCATAAATAAAATAAAAAACATTTACAATAAAATATTTTGTCTTTATTTTTATTATAATTCCCAATTGTAACTAATTACAAGTATAAAACATAATCTTATGTAATTACCGTTAACTCAAGTACCTACTTTTTTTGCATGGACTCTCGCGAACGAAATCATTGTTTGTGTGCCAAGAACTTTTAATTTTCTCTGATTCGGAATTAATTTATTATTCTGCGATGAAGTTTTATTATACCACATACAAGTCATATATTAGATAATTATAGAGTGTAGTGTACTACTAAAATTATTAGTACTAGTACTAATATTCTAAATTACGATGTTATACAAAAGGTTTTAGTATATTTTTTAAATAAATATTAGGTACATTATTTTAAATTGGCAATTTTTTTTTTCAAAAGTCTACCATAGTGAAAAATTTTATTTCTTGTAGGACTATGTTTGGACAAAGGTGATACAGGTCAGTGAAATGAAAAATGCATGAGATATATTGCATGTGAACTTTAAATACTAGGAAAATATTATTTTACTATTAGCAACGTATCTACTGAGAAAATTGCTTATTAATAATTATTATCTGTACAAAAATGAAATCTGCTTGTACCCTTTGTATACAATATACGGTATTACGGTATATTCTGTGTACCTATTTATTAGATATATTAAAATATTAAAAATATTTTTTACGCACAATTCAAGGTGGAGTTTTAGTCATAACTCCATTGTTGATCTACTTTACATGCTATACTAATGGTCAAAGCATACTTAGAAGTAGACTTTATCCTACATTTTTACTTCTAATCTGCTATAAGCTGCAGGCAATTTGACAGTCACCCACTTCGCACGTAACCAATGCATAAACTTCATCAGTAAAACATTTATTTTTTTTCACAAAGTCACAATAACTAATATTTCTTGACTTTTTCAGTGTCTGTACTCGGTCTCCAATAATACCAGCAAGACCAGCTTATTCAGATATTGGAACCAACGATGCAAACATTTGGACCAACCCCGTCAGCTCGGCCGACAGCATTATTAGCGAAAGTAGTTAAAATGAAAATATGAGCAAAATGTATTTTTTAAATAAAAGAGATATTGATATTACAATTTAGAAGCCAGCCAAAACCATAATTAATTTTGCAGAGACGCTAAAAGCAACATTTTAATATGTAATTATTATCATTCAAACAAATTAAATTACTGTCACATATGTAACAGATACAGTTTAATATGTTACAAATATTTTATTTATTTATTTTACAAAGTTAAAGGAAATTTTTAGTGTCCCCTGTAAAAGTTACTAAAATGTATTTGGCTGGTTTGTGACGGTACAATTTAATTGTCTATGATCAACATGACACTAGACTTCATGTAGAAAATTATATTGATCTGCTTTGCAAAAAATAAAAGATAATTAGGTATATTTATTTCTAGTATTAGAGAAACAGAAAAGTTGACAATATTAGCATTCCAAGTGGTAGGTGTTTGCTTGCTTTATAAATACTTTGAAATAAAATATATATTTTAGAATTGTGGTATTTTTATTTTCACATACTCAGATTGATGTAAAGTTACCCATACAATGCAGATTATAAAAAAATTTTACATTACCTAACCTTATATTTTAATACACCTAAAAGACATTTTACACATGTATTCAATTTATTTTTATTCTATCCTTAGTTCCATTAAGTTCTCATTGAATAAGATAGTGAATGTACGGACAAATATCATACTTATAACTGTAATTTACTTCTATACAAAGCATCCTTACATTTCATACAAAATTAACCTCACAGTTTCAAATTACAGAACATTTTTTATTTATCAAATCGTAGGATGACAAACAGCCTAGAGCGTGATAAACTAAAGTTTTGAAAATCAATTATTAAATTATAGATTCGCAGATTTTAGTATGTTAGCATTATAAGCTATATAATGCCTTAGAAAACAGGCATTGGAGCAAGAAAAATTCAAATCAATATGATAATTCCTAAAATTACTACATACATAGTATGAACAGTAATCTTTTTATTCAATTGCAACTTTTTGCCTGGTAAACACTTAGTTTAAGTTAAACAACTTCGCTTGTTTCAAACATTCACCTCTTAAACACCAAAGTCTCAAAACACTAAGTAGTAAATGTCCAAGAATAACTAAAAAGGAAAGTTACTGCTAGTGCCTCCTAAAACCATATTTCTTTCTCTCGTAGAACAGATCAGTCTTTGAGCTTCCCAAGTTGACAATCTTTGGACAGCCATCTCTCTGTAAAGTAAAAAAAGTTTATATTAATTCATTTCAAACATTTCAATTTTATTTTAATAACAATAATTCATTGGCAATAAATTTTTAAATTGCTTAAAACTTTTTTAACAAGATAATTTATTTAAGTTATATCAGATGTATAGGTACTGATTTTATAGTATTATGCTTAGACCTACAGTTTTCTTTTTCCACCCTTTTGATAATCGAAATAGCAAGGCTTCCTAAATAATATTAAAACCAAATTAAGATACAATAGTAAGTTAAACATTAAATTTGAAGCCGTGAAATGAAATCCAGAAATAAAATAAATTCTGCACTTACGTCTTTCTCCTGCACTGTACATTCTTTACAATAGTAAGCATCTGACACGCCGGGTCCTCCGCAAATCACGCATCGGCCCTGGTACGAGCCGTAGTTGCACTCGTCACAAATTCGCACCAAAGTACACGGACGTACGTACGAATCGCATATAACACATTTGCCGTCACATTTCTCACACAAACGACCGATAGCTGCAAACAAATACGAAAATATTTTCAAGCAAAAGACAATTCGGGTGTAATAGCTATTTAGATAAACTTACCGACGCCCGGCTGTTTTCTGCAGAAGATAAGATCGGGATGATGCTTGGCCATGTTTAGTTAATATTTCTATATTGTACTATTAACTTATTATTTGGTAGATACGTAGGAAACAATTCCTACAATATAAACAACAAATAACCTCCAAAACGCTGAATTACAAGTGTCATGTCATACAAATCATACAATGACAAGGAGACAACTTGACAATTAAAAAACGCAGTCAACGCAACTGCTTTTTTTATTTAGATATTTACTTAGACTTTTTTATTTATTTACTACAGCTTAGATCTTGGATTTCTAAATAAATCTAAATTATCTGCTTTGTAAATGAATTAATTGCAACCAGTTATCTATCTATTGTTGATAGCTAGCATTGTTTGTGTGTTTTCCAATTACAGAGCATAATAGGGATGTGAAAAAACAATCGATTATGAAAAGAATCGATTAATAATCGATTTTTTAAAAAAGAAAAATCGATTTTATCGAGCGATTTTATTTTTACTAATAATCGATTAAAATCGATTTTTTGATAATAAGTCAATGGATTATTTATTATTAGCTACCGATTTTAGATTTGCATTTCCCCCAACATTGTGTTTGGTCTTCTGACCCGAAGCCCGGTAGGCAAACTTCTAGAATACTACCTAGGCTTGCCAACTTAGTTGATCATAAATCTGGGAGGCAGTGCCGGCTTTAAGGTCACTGACAACCCGGGCAAAAATTCTGTGGCACCCTCTTAACTTTTCGTACACACACGACAAACTTTTATATCATACAAATTGTGTCAATTGTGAAACGACGTTATAAGTAAGCAGTAAAAGTTTATGTTTTTCTTTTCAGAGCATTTAAATAAATGCTTGTTTTAAAAAGGTTTTTTTACCTTAAATTTTTATGGAGTAAAATAACAAGATGGCGTTTGGGTTCGGGCTGTGAAAAAATAATCGATTGTTATATTTGGTGAACGATTGTTTTGTTAGTTATACAGTTTTGGCAACGATTTGTAAATATTAGTAATTTTATTGACTAAACTTAAGGACATTTTTTTGTTTTGTATTTTGGCCTTGAGATCATTATTTTTTTATACTAGTCAAAATGATAGATTATGGATAAATAGATTATTAGTACATTTATTCTTCAAATTTTTATTTTTGGGGGGCCGCCGAGGGTCGACCTCGGTTGCTTTTATGATAGGGAACGAGAGGTGTCGACCTTTTTTTAGCTCATTTGGTGTTTCTAAAATTTTGAACCTAAGGTTAAGCGGACGCCACAGAATATTTTGCCTGGAGTGTCAGTGACCCTGACGCCAGCACTGGTCATGTTTCCGCGTCTTTCTGTTTTGTCTTTGTTACTGCAAGCGGAGGCTTTTCCCCCATCGCGCCTCCGGACTTACAAAAACACTCTAGAGGTGGAATAGACAAGAAGTACCAGGTGGAGTCGGGGTTAACTGATTTTATTTAGGAGGGGAGGGGTGCTAATTAAGAGAGGGATAAATCTGTCAAAAGATCTAAGTTTATTTTAATGAGGGGTACTGCTCATGTCAACACCGCCCAAGTAAAACTGAACTGTTGTTTTATCATTATCGCCTTGGTACTTCTACTATATGCTCATAAAAGCATTGTAAAAGAAAAAAAATAGAAAAAAAATCGATTAATAAAAAAATAGATTATTTTTTGGGAAATAATCGATTTATAACCAATCGATTATTTTAAAAAGAGAAAATAATCGATTACTCAAAAATCGATATTTTTGTTTTCAAGTCACATCCCTAAATTTGACCGATTATTATTTCCCTATAACAATATATGTTATCTACTTAACTGTTCGGTATTCGGCCGAATATCAAAAAAGTTTCTGAATATGCCGAATACCGAATAGTAACCGAATATTCGTGGCAAGCCTAATTTTTAGCACATAATTTTATGCATAGACATAGAGATATAGACTTATCATCAGACTGGTTGATTCAATTAATTCCGGTGGCAACTCGCTGGCATCGTAAAAATCGATGTGCGGACATGTTGATGTAGTGTTTTGAATACAACAAACCTTAAAAAATTTGCTCCTTTTAGTAGAACAGAAATATTTTGTATATAAAGATGCTACAAGATTAATACGCAGCCCCTTTTTTTCTATTTTTTTTAATAGACATTTATAAACGTTTATGTCTTTTCGTAGATCTGCGCTAGTGAGTTGCTAACGTGGGGATCCGGCATAACAATCCATACTGTAAAGTTTTTCACATTTTTTTTCGTACTTTAATGTCAAAATCTCAAGTTTACTTCATTTCCATCTAATTATCTACATTTAAAAATATCTATATATCTATCTATTAGTTTTAGATAGATTCTATTTGAAAACTTGAATAATTTTTTAAAATATCTATCTTTTTGTGTAAATGTGTCACAATATGGCAATACCGATTTACCGGAAACAAGCACAGCTCATATGTTTCACAACCTGCACAAATTCAGCCAGCCATCTTTTGTGGAAAAATCATTTGTTTCGTGTCGTCAGGGTAAATTTCATAATTGTAATTAATGTCAGAGCCACAGTCTTCGCTTTTATTAAAAAAGCAATTAGCAGGTACGTAAACGAAAACAATATTTTCAGCATAATTTTTAAAATGGTCTAAGTGAGAGCGTTAGGCGACATAACTATTCGTGCATTCATTGACCTTAGTGGGTCGAAATTAAGGGCTTTTTTTGGTTTTCGGAGTGTATTAATTTTTACTATAAAATTGTCTGCAGCTACGCTATAAGATTTTAGGCGTAAAGTGATAAATAATTACAAATAAAATCAATATCTGCCGCAGTGACAGGCACTGGTTAGCCAAAGACAAATAATATAATGAGGCATTTCAGTTTGAACTTGGCAAAGTTTCACGTTACGCTTATAAAATATATGTGATTTGAATAAAAATATTTGTGTTCGGGTGAGTCACGGCGTGGTTTTCTTTCAGAACTGAACAAGAATCCAGTAGAAGGGTTTTCTGCTGGGTTGATAGATGACAATGACATTTACAGATGGGAGGTCCTTATCATTGGTCCCCCGGACACACTGTAGTAAGTTTTAATATTAAACTATAAATATCTTCGTAATTACGACTTTCAGAAATATATGCACCAGTGCCATAAATATTATGTTGAGTAGGCATTTCAAATTATTGCCTTCTCCCATTCCACTTCTTTTATCATCTAAATTATGAATAAATGTGTAAATATATGTATTACTGCACTTTTACATTACTATTTTACTGTAAAAATAATAACAGTACATATATTTTACTGTGTTACTTATTTATATATAATAAAACAAAATAATGTATACATTCGTAAGAATATATAAAGAGATATCTGTAAATTAATGATCTGTGGTATTATTTTACAGTGAAGGTGGATTCTTTAAGGCACATCTACATTTCCCTAAAGAATACCCCCTGAGGCCTCCTAGAATGAAGTTTGTTACGGAAATTTGGCACCCAAATAGTGAGTAATGATCAGATTTACTTGTTCCTAATTTAATTTTAACATTAAACAATTAAATATGCAATTTCGAAAAGGGCACATCTCCCATACAAAATATGTGTGAGATGCACCCTTTTCAAAATTGCAGATTCAATTGCAATAGAACTGGATTTGCATCTCTTGGCAGAGTTGCTAATTCTATTTTATTGGCTATAGCTTAAATGGTTAGAGCACTGTGGAAGTGCTTCATGAACAATGTTGAAATTTTTGATATTTCGCTGAAATTATTTCCATAGTAACATGAAAATAATTATTATGGTTTTGGACTGAATATTTACATTCTGCTTATCATTTTTCTTGCTAATTTATAAACATTAGTTAATGTAATTTGAATCATTAAAGATAAATTTAATTACAATTTACATATTATAGATAATCTCTCTGAAAAGAATAAGATAAAATGGATGCCATATAATTCATTTTTTTATAGCTTAGTAAAGAAATAATTAAGATAATTATAAAATATATTAATTTTACCAAATAATTATGAATAGAAAGAAATATCAACGGCTTCTAAAGTCATAGAAAAAAATGTTTTATTCATTTTAATGTGTTAGCCAATTTAACTAGATGCATACAAAAAGTGGTTTTTAATACATCTTTAAACCTTATGTTATTATATATTTGAGCAAGTTCCAATTGTTTATTTATTAATAGTGGAAGGATTACTAACCTTCCACATTTTTATTAGGTAATAAAGAATTTATATTGTATGAGTTTTTAATTATTTTATTACAAATTATTGTTTATATTCTACTTTTTTCACCTTAAAGGAAGTATTTAAGACTATAAATAATTTAGAAATGAACTAGTTTGTTACCATGACTTTATATATGTGGAATGCTTCATTTTACTTTAAATTCTATATAATTCATAACAATAAGCGGCTTCATGATCATTAAAATTCATTGAAATTTGTTCAGCATTATAAGCTGTAAAACAACAACAGATAGACTGAATAACTTTTATTACATTATTATATGTATAAAATCCACAAAAACTATGAATTTGTATGTAATCATAACATATCTTTGCTCCAATATGCTTCCTTTAGTTCATAATATCGACGGTTGAAAGACTATTTGATCTAAGCACTATTTTTTTATATTTTATTATATATTTTTATACATATTTGAAATCAGCAAATCATTCTCTATCCAAATATGTATAAAAATATATATTTCAAAAAAATGGCACTTAGATCAAATAGCCTTTCAACCGTCGATATTATTATATAAAAGCTTGTACTTATTGCAAATACTTAAGTCTTTAACTTATAACTAAACTTTCAGTTGAAAAGAACGGTGACGTATGTATATCAATACTGCACGAGCCGGGAGACGACAAGTGGGGCTACGAGAAGGCCTCGGAGAGGTGGCTGCCTGTCCACACGGTGGAAACTATCCTCATTAGTGTTATATCCATGCTGGCCGACCCAAATGACGAGAGTCCCGCTAATGTTGATGCCGCTGTAAGTATATTGAGTATAGATAACTTAATAACTCATAAAATTTATTTTATAAGTATTTAATATATAGGTTTTAAAAAGTTGCCATTAAGGAATATTTTAGTGATCTGTTAGAAAGATGGAAATAGTGTTTTAGTAACAAATAACAAAATTATTTGGCTATGATTAGCGGAAATAATGTACTATAATCTGTGTGAAAAATGTATATCTGTTTGGTTACATGTAATGTGCCCATATGAAAAGTACAGACAAAGACTGGAGAAAGTCACATTTTTTTTTGTTTTTATACAGATAACACATCTATAATTATGTACAATACTTTTTTTAATTACAAAAAATTTCAAAAAGGTCACCAAAAGTCAAAGTAGACTACAATTAAAATTTCGTTAATGTTGTGTTTTTTTTCTGTCTATTATAGCGAAATAATTTTGTTATTAGTTATTTAAAGGAATTCTGCTGAATATACCCTGGTGAAATTTAATTTTTTCAGTACTCTTTTATAGCTAAAGTTATACTTTTTAGCTTCATTTTCATACAATTGAAATACTATATGTACTGAAATTGACTATACATGTTACTGAAATGATAATGTAATTAATTATTTATAAAGATGTAAGAACACAAATAAAGCATTTGGTAGAAAGCAAAAATGAAAGTTTCTTGTTTTTTACACAATAACTGTTTTATAATATTTTTTACTTGTGATTTTAAATGTGATTTCGATTTTTTTTGATGATGCAACTGCCTTTTTTTATTATTAGTATATAAGTATGTTTTTTATTTGATAGGGTATAACAAAACAAGCCACACTCGTGAGATGCATTCAAATAATTTTATTCTTGTTTTAATTTCTGTTATTAAATATTGCACACCCGGTGCAGGACTGTCACTTCCATAAATTCAATTTTTTAAGAAAAAAAAAAAACATTTACATCTTAATTATGATATGATAAGATCAATAGCTTTTATTATAACTTCAAATATTTAAATTGGTTTTAAATAAGTGATAACCACTTAATATTATAGAAAATAAAACACTTATTCATATTATTTAACATTATTGCAATTTTACAAAGTGACAGTCTTGCACTGGAGGTGTGATATGATGACAAGTTATTATTTTGCTTACGATCGTGTTATTTTGCAAGCTATGCTTAATTGTAAAATTTATCAACAGTCTTGGGTAATCACAGGTTTGTGCTATTTATATATTGAGTCATGTATTCAATCATAAATTGATAAATTCCATTAGCGGTCATAAAAATATATTTGATGGCTCATTTAGTTTGCAATACTCTTTTGTTGTTGTAACCATGTTTGGAAATGTAATTATAGTTTTTTTAATATGTTGCTTACATGTTTATATACATTAATCACCAAAATAAACCTTCATTCTGTCTTAATACATTTGTACAAAGCGTAAAACATTAATCATCTTATAGTCTAATGTGGCAGTATAACAAATTTATTATTAATCGTTACTCGTTGTTCTTTTCTATCAATTAGGACATATTACACATTGATGTATTAACCGCATGTATATGTATGTGTATTGTACTCACCCTCATGTTGTTTGTATTCACAGAAGGAATGGAGAGAGAGGTATTCGGATTTCAAAAAGAAAGTCGCCAGATGTGTTAGGAAAAGTCAAGAAGATTGTTTTTAGGATCGAGCAAATTTTTACAAAAGAGTCGTGTTGGAAAAGGGCCGTGTGACACCATCGAGACACATATAACGTATTTAAAATTAGGTTGCACACTAGCGTCAAACCGATAGTAGTAGTGTGCTCATTCTCATTCTCTTTGCAGAAGGAATGGAGGGAATCGTATTCGGAGTTTAAGAGGAAAGTAGCGCAGTGTGTAAGAAAGAGCCAGGAGGATTGTTCGTAAATAACAGTGCCCTTTTTCATTTATTTATTTGGATAGTGAGTGTCGGGTGTAACGGTTTGGACGTCTTCGCGGAGACCGAGTGCAAGCCCTCCCATCCGGGCCAGAGACAATATTGAAATTGATTTAAAATAAATAATTATTGTAATTAAATGGTATCGCTGCCGTATTTTATAAATAATAAATTAAAGGTAGAACTCGAGGTCTTTTTCATCTTTTTTAAGACATGTTAGCTAGCTATTGTTATAATTAAATGGTGTATGATATTTTTTTTTCTACAGAAAACAAATCTGCATTAGTCCTTTTTTTACTTAATCGATCTCTTTACGATAAAACCAAATTGTAATAGTTATATTACTTCTCTTAGTTGACAATGTTTTGTAAACATGGCTGCAACGTCGATCACAAAAAATTGTAATAATCTTTGTGAAAATTTTAGTTACCATAGTTTATGTAATCGATCATTGATAATCTTCATTTGATTTAATTTTCTGGAATATAAATAATTTTTGTGTTGCTAAGTAGTAAATTAAAGAAATATATCAATAAATGCGAATTTTGTAAAATTATCTTTTTATATCAATATACCTTGCCCATATTCAGCACTAGAGCGTACGAAGCACAGAGATATGTTTAATGTTATAGTAATCCATAAGGCATTCTATTTAAAATAATAAACTTATTTTTGCAGCGTAACCATTGCTTCGAGATCATTGATATTAAAACAATGTAATAGCATAAAACAATAAATGGGTAAATACTATCCGGCATAGTATTATTTCCGAATTAATGTGAGACTAACGAAAATCTCCATCAAAATCGTCTATTTCACTTGCCTAATTGTTATTTTAGTTTTAACTATTGCCATGGAAAGTAGATAAAATATAATATCTTCAATAATACCAATAGTTCCTTTATAGATTGGAATTATTAACCATAAAATTTAATGTTGTATTAATCAATTGAAAATATTTATAATTATGCCCTGAAATATTGATTTGTGAAGTGTGTACATTATTTACTTGTATGTATATTTTTACTATAAAATCATAATGCAGTAAAAAAGGTTATTTTATTTTTCTTTTTTTTTTAATGCATCAACACTTAAAGTAACAATAATTATTATAATAATTATTCACACTTAAATATTTAATATTTACATAATAATTTAGAAATTCTATTCACTATCCGAGTTTTCGGCTAAGATCACGCGTTGTACATTTCTCGGATCAAAAGTGCTTTCAAAGCATCTTTTAAATACAGATTTTATTTTTATTCGAGATGTTGGTGAGGCAGGAATATCTTCAGATTCCATGTTTTGTCCTACAAAATTTTCTTCCCCGAGACTGTGACCGTTTACTTGAGACTTTTCAGTACCGGCATCTAACTCGGGTATTTCAATGTAATTAAATAAATGAGAATCTTCGTCTAAACATCTTGTTATATCTGCATCTAAATGAGGTTTTTTCTTTGCTGAACCTTCAATAGAATTGCGATTTTCTTTCCGTTTCTTATCTATCCGTGAGCTAGTTTGTGATGATGCTTGTGTGGCTACATCTGGTTTTGAGGTGGCCAGCACAAAATGAGCCTCAAAGGTACTTCCATTGTGTACAATAAAAACAGCAGGCTTTCCAGTCACCTCAAAATGTAGTTGCAGAGGCAGACTTAAAGCCTCGGCAAAAGCTAATAATGCTCTGAACTCCTTAAGTGTAAATGTGATTGAAGTATCAGTACCTATAATGTAACTATCAAATTCCGTAGGTTTTATATTTATTTGTGTTCTGATTATTTTATGCAAATCCATGCTAGAGTCGACATAGTTACGCATCAAGAGAGATTGTGAGGACACCTCCAACGTAACCTGGTCATCTGAGTTTTGGAAATTACCGAGAGCTTCTGTTAGGATTCTTTGAGAAGATGTTATCCTAGAACAAAGTTGTGAACATGAATATCTATTACAATAGATTTATGACAATTTAATAAAAGAAAATATGTAATTGGCTAAATTAAAGGCAAGATTTTAATCTTTTTACCATATTTCCTTATGAAAATTATCTTTTATCTATTGCAACTCAAAAATATTTAAGCTTATAAAGGAAAAAGTTACATAAACAATTTACCTGTTTGGGACTAAGTCTTTGGTGTAAACCGCTTGCATAGCTTTACAGTCCAATATGGACACATAATGTGTTTTAACTATTCCATGCTTGCATTTCAATTGAAATATCAATTTGCAAGAATCTGGATCTAGTTTAATTTCAAGATTTTCAACCTGCTTGTCCATATGTGTAGGTGATTTAAAAGTATTTAATGCAGACTTCATAGATATCTTGCATTTTAACCCCTCATTGTCATCAGTTGAGTAGAAGTTGTAGTTGAAGTATGAGAAAAAGTTCTTGTTAAATTTTACCATAGCATAGGCACTTTCGGCTGCATTAAGAGTTCTTAGAAGAATAGAATCGGTTAAAGATTCTAAATACAATTCGTCTCCAAATCTTGCCAACACGTGTATAGTTCTGCCTAAAACTTTAAAAAGGTAATTGTTTAGTTAAGATATATTGTAAATAATTACGATAAAAAGTAGGAAAACTTACAACCTTTAACATTCGGGCCGGGTATATGACATTTCATTTTCCTGGCTTTTATTCCTTGTTTTAGCTTAGATGTTTCACATTATGTTTATATTTTGAATAAAAGATGTTTACATCATATAATATTTTAATTTATTAGTCGTAATATTTTTTAATAATTTAAATATTTTCAGTTTTAACCTATTGTCGTCTTCCGTCAACGATAAAATTTTAATATGTCAAAACAATAAGTGATGGGATTTTGAAACGTTATAATCGATAACTTTGTGGCTACGTTCCACTTAACGTCCGCAACGCCCTCGGACACGACCGCCCAAATTCTCGTTCCATTAACGAAAAAACACCGCG
>DVXP01001653.1:0-14418 GCA_018235645.1 Junonia grisea | reverse complement strand
ATATATTTCTTAAATATACAATTCCCTTTATTGATAATTTTTCATATCATCGACCTTATTAATAAACGTCAATACAGTAAATATTTTAATCATTAGTGTATCCAGGATTTACAGTTAACAATGTGTTAGGACATTAAAATACTTTTAAATAAGATTTTTTTTAATCTGTTATTATTTATCGGTTAATGTTTAAAGATCTAGCAGGAGTAAACATCTCAATTCATTTAAAACTTTTTTAGTATCCTTAAATCGATTTTTCTTTTAAATATATGCTATGCTTGCAAATTATATAAGTATGAAGTATTTTGCAATTAAATTTTGTAGATTCAAACGCGATTTTATAACTTTAGATTAAAATTTTTGTTTTACACAATTTATCTATCGTTGCAGAATTTTTATTTAACAATATAATATACTCATGTGACTTACTCTAAATCCTCGGATATGTCAATAACATATGACAACGTATCCAAACTTTCGCTCAATCGTATTAACGTTTATTAATTGAGGTTATATATCACTTTTAAAAAGTATCAAAATTCCTTATGAAGAAATTCTTATGAATATTACAGCTCGTATCATAAATTAATATCTAAGGTAATGTATCCTCATATCTACCTCTTCACTTAGTTCTAAAGTGATCTAAAGAAATCTCCAGAGAAAAATCTTAAATATTATTTTTTTAATCTATATAATACCAATTACGCTGATTAGAATATAGGCGATCAAAAACTATTGCAGAAATAATGTTCTATAAGTGAGTTTTAAATCACATTGTCATTATTGTTATTATATTATAACTCTGTTGACTTATTCTGTTAGGAAGAAAATATAATTCGGGGTCGTTCAAGTATTACGTAACGCAATTTTTGAAGATTTCAGACCTCTCTCCCCCACATGTAACGCATCGTAACGTTGTTCTGTACCCCTTCCTTAGATGTTACGTAACATTTTAACCAATTTTTTAAGGTGAAAGTGGTCAATAAAATAATTTTCGAGACTATTTTCGATGTTATTATACTAATTATGCGGCCCGGAGCCGCATAACGCAGCGTAACATTTTACAAGGACCTCCCCTCCCCCAAACTGCGTTACGTAATACTTGAACGAACCCTTATATACTTAGAAGCTCGAAATATACATGCCATAAAATGGGTCATATCTAAATAAAGTAAAGTAACAGCGTGTCAATGTACTATTGCTGGGCAAAGGCTTCTTCTCCTAGTAGTGATTTTTCTAATTTTCATAATCGGGATAGCTCTGAAACTAAGAGCCTTTTCTTGAAAAATTTTTTTGTTTGATCTATAAACTACTTAAAATTAATTGTTGAATTTCGGGACACGAGTAGTTTTTGATTGCAAACGTATTTCCGGTATCAATCTTTACACAATTGTCAATGAATTGAAAATTATTCGCTCAATTGGACGTGGATAATATAACCATGTCTCTAATGTTATATAACTTTTATATTCAAAATATATAACTGAATATCAATGTTAAATAAAAAATATATTTTATCTGTATTTTTACATTATAATATAATTACATTAAGTTAAAAATATTCTGTGTTTATATAAAATATGTAAATTTAAATAGATATTTAATTTTATGAAAATTCTGCTTTCATATAAATTTACGGATAGTTTTCAAAAATTTAATATTTATTAAAAACTTTAATGTCTATACATTATACATTAAAGTTTTATTTTTAATCTGTAGCGTAATATAGTATTCCCTCCAAAATTTATGTCAACTTATAATAAAATAACATAATTTATCTAAAAATGTTTACATATTTTTATCTTCAGTTTAAAATGCGTATATTTACTATGTTACGCAAATGAACTCTTAAACTTACAAAATGAACCTATTATTGTTTGTAAAATAATGAATTGTACAGCTTCTAGGTTCCTAGCAATGTTTCTAGCTTTGGCACTCAAAATCCGTTTTGCTAATTAATTTTTGAAATAATTTTAATTTTGTATATTAACTTTTAATTAATTAATATTTGAAAAGAATCTCGTATAGGGTTATTTTTTAAAACAAAAGAGTTTAAAATACAACTAGACATTCACTTAATTACGAAATAATTACGCTTAAAAGACGCGCAAAGTATTGCAATACATATTTTATAATTAATTAACTAAACGCTTAGCCATATCATTAATTTGAGTGTTAATACCGCCTAATTTCCATTTGTAAATCGAGATTTGTCGATTGAAAATGATTATAGCAATACCGATCGATCAATCGCGTTCCGATCGCTTACGATCTACGTTCGAAAAAACCACGATCGATGTGCGTCATACGCGTACCGCATCGTGCGAGATCCGTTGCGATCGAATCGCCGATCGGTGTGGACCCAGCTTATGTTATGATGCAATAACGCGTAATTAGATTTTGCAATAAGTTCGAAATTAGAACGAAATGCTATAGTATGTAGGCTCAAATTTACACTGGTTGCAAAAAGTAGTTACGTCTTATTGCAGCCGCAACGACATTTTGTCATTTTTTTTTAATTCAGATCTTTGACAATTGTTCGATTATGATTATAATAAATTTTCGATTGCAATTCTCGATCGTGATCGCCGATTTCCCCGCTGTTGCTATTGTTGTAAGTCTGACCCTGTCAAATTGTTGTCACTTCATGGATTTCAATAAAGTTGTCATTGTATAAAATTTTACGTGTTTTTTATTTAAACAATATCCTTTCTAAATTACAAAAAAGAAAACAAGACTTAGAAGCTAATATTTATATGTTTGTACCTATAGGTAATCTTTGTACCCATGTATTTTGGATATTCATAGTAATGACTATAATAATTACTATGTATATCAGTGTCATTAAGTGATATAATTAATAGATTAACTAGGTAAAAATAGAATTCGTTGAAAGTAGGTCAAATGTAGTGTTATTATTTTAACCAATTTTTATATTATGCATGTCAGTCCATATTTTTGTCAGTTTTATAACGTAGATCGTTTTATTTTTTTTCTTTAATATTGTAGTATTCGTAAACGTTTCCAAGACGATATTAAATGATATAAATATCATCAAAATCTATTCAGTGATTTGAAAGATACAAAAATATCGACAAAAGTTGTAGTGTCAATGAGATTTTGTTGTAATTTATATATTTTTTATAAAGATTCAATTCTTATCATCTGACTTAATCTTGACAAATATTAGTTTTAGAAACAAAAAACCCCTACGCATGTAGACGCCTAACAAACAGAGTGTTTATTCAGCGTATTGTGGCGCCAAGAGATTAACTCTGATCTTTTAATTGCTTGTCTTAAATCTTAATACTATCATAAAACGAAATAAACTCTTATAAGCTTAGGTAATTATATACATAAGAGATAAGATGTTAAAGATAATTGTGATTCCATTCTTGCATACTCTAGCGCAATATTTCTTTTAGGCAGGGTTGTCTGCAAATTGTAAAAAAAAACGATTTAAAGTTGAAAACCAGGACCACAGAGATAATAAATATGACATAGTGACGTAGTAGGACACGTATTTTTTTAATTTTCTGCACTGGACGGTTGACAACCCTTGTAGTATTAAGTGTCATCAAAAATCAAGTTTTGTTGTAATTTTTTTTATTGAAAATTCAAACAAAAATCTAAATTCATCTTTATGGTATGTATAAATATTAGTCGTTAATTTAAATATTAATTTCAAGTTATCCGATTACACTTGATAATCATTTATGATATCAAATTACTCGCTTTAGAATCTTAAGAATCTTAAGCACCTGGTTTTTTCCATAATAAAAATAAATACACCTGCTTGAATAATTACACTTATAGGTATTTAATACGAGATCAGACATTGATTAAATATTTAACTAGTTTTATTTATATATTTTTTATTTTTTTTTTATTTTTCTACACCCATTTGTCATGTTAAATAACAAAAATTTTAAACTAGATTTTGTTTAAAATTGATATAATGGACACTTTGAAAAACCTACTGCATAAAATAAAGTAGGTACTTACTAGTCGTACTCTAACAAGTTCTGTATTTTATGTTAATCTAGGATGAAAGAAAACAAAAAATACTTTAATACGTCTATATTTTTTCTGCATAATCTTTGGTAACATTATACAAAAGACGGTCATGTATGACAGTAAAATAACACGAAATTAAACATAGAAAAACAAAAAAATATAAGGCCTGCCTTAAAACATTCTTTCTCTAATTTAAATATCCATTAAACCTAAAATTAATTTATCGTCTATGGTTATACATTAGCAGACTTTTTACTCTGTGCTTCTTCCAGGTCATTAAGTAATGGCGCCGACCCACACATACGCCTATTTCTCGTGTAGGGTATCACACCCACACATATTCCCGCCAAGATTACCCACACTCCACCGACGTAGAAAGTCAAATCCCAGTACTGGGTTAAATCAAACAGAAGACCTGAAAGTAATAAAAAATAAATATTACAACTAATAATTGAAATAATAAATAATCTTAGATAATTTAGAATCGATATAATTGGACAAAGTTGTGACTTATTGACTAGGAATCTTTGTCTACTAGGACTATGTTATTACCGGTCGTAGTAACATCGTTCATGTAAACAATAAGCGATAAATGCTCATTCATAACATAAAAAAATACTGAACAAAGTGAATGAAATTTTAATTTTGTTGATTTTTCAAAAACCGCTTTTCCGATTTCAATGAAGTTTTATAAGTACATTTTTATTCGTTTTGTTGGCCAATTTCGTTCAGAAACGTCCCGCTTAAATAACAAGTGCAGTGTTGCTAACTCTAATAGCTGCTTTACCATCATTGCACTCTCGCCTCACACTCACACTCACGATCGCTAAATGAAGTTTAAATGTATTTTAATGTTAAAATGTATTTTGAAGCCTCAAGTATTTGAAATACTAATTACAAAATACTTCGTCGTCAGGTATTTGAAATACGAATTACAAATTACATTTTTAGGAAGTACCTAATTGAAATACAAATACCAAATACGTATTTGTATTTAAATTACGTATTTTAATTACAAGTAATTCAAATACTGCCCAACCCTACAAAAAGGTATACGAAATAGCAGCCTCGGGGTATACGAAATAGCAGCCTCGGCCATAATCTATTATTGATTTATACTGATACATAAAATTATTCTTTTTTGAAAGAAAGATAAAACATCTTGTTGCACTTAATTATATCTATTAAAAAAGAAAAAAGAATAATAAATAAAATTTCGCCTTCTCCTTCTTCGCTCAAGCAGACATCAAAAAGAAGGACCTTATCAATTCGGTCGGTATGTTATTTTTTTAAAAGTATGTACACCGATTACTCGAATCGGTTGAACCGATTTTGACAATGGGCTATTTGATACAAACAGTTTGATTTTTATCTATTTCAAATTTTTCATTTTTTATTAGATACAAAATAAACTGATAATTTAAGCTATCAAAGCGCTGTCAAATAAAATTTTGAATCAATTTATTTACGACACAGGTGTAAAAATGACATGGGAACCTTTGTTTCCAAACTATCAACCAACGCAAAGGAGTTTACAGTTAAGTGACGTCAAAAAAACATTAGCCAATGAAAATCGTTTACAATAAACTCAAAAATATTTGTTTTTGCGTTTTTTGGCGAACATGTTAAATATTTTTGACATTTTTTAATATAGATTGCTTTTAAAAGTCCGAATCTATGCAGATGGCAGTAGATTTATCATTATTTTTGGTACTGTCAAGTAACTCACTCTTTTTCTGTTTAAAACGGCATAGGTACCTACTCCCCATGTTGGGGAAAACACAACACAATGCGAATTGTCAGGAAATCCTAATGATGGTACCCTAAAGAAATTAAGGGAACTCCTCGAAAATTATAGGTACACCTATCACAATTTCGGTTTTTGTAACTCGGTAAGCACGAATTGAGGCATTTGATGAAGAAAAACTGATGATGATTAATACTCGTACCTACTACATAATACGGTCACCAGAACCTTTTTTTAGTTTTAGCGAGATTAATGTTTTCTTAATATACCTATTAGTTTAATTGAAACTTAACTGTAACTATTAACAAAAAAAATATTTCAAAAGTAAACTAAAACGCCAAAAAAAATTCTTTCCCACATCAGTTTAGCGCATTGGAGTGACCATTGCGCTAAACTGAAGCGCTAACGGTCGCGGGTTCGATTCTCGCTCATGGCAGACTTGGCCATATGTCTGTCGTGGTCTGGTCTGGGTGTTTATGTTGTGTGTTTCTGGACCAAGACACAAGATCCAATGATCTAACTAGGGGCCGTTGAGTGTGAAGCGTTTTTAATCTACTTCAAAAAAAGGAGATTATCAAAAGTAAATTGAATGTATGTAATATTTTTAGAATTGCTTAGTTTTTGGATATATTGGTCTATATCAGCTTCTAAACACGTGCGCCAAATTTCAAAAGTGTATGTATGTTTGTATATTGTTATGATAACTCTTTTTTCATTAGGTTATATTTACTTCAACATAGGATATAGTAAAAGTTTCATCAAAATCAATTTAGTAGTTTTTGAGTTACGGAATAAAATCTGCGTGTGTATCGGCAGTTCATTGTGTGATTTTAGAAATTTACACACACAGACCTCAAAAAGTTTTATTTCATATACTTAAATTAATTTCCTTCTTTTGAAGTCGATTTAATTTTTTAATATTTTTTCTTTATTTATTTATTTTATTATCCTGGAACTTTTTGGTCTCAGCTCCAATATTGTCCTCAAACAACTAATAAACAAACTTATTCTCGCACCAACACCAATGAATACAGTTTGTAACACATGTTTGGTAAATAAAAAACAGCAGTCATCTGAAAAAATTTACTATACATTTGTACACATTGAACAATATGATGTGCTTAAAAAAAACTAATTATCTGCTATTTACATGATTGTGAACAAAAATAAATAGATGTGAATAATATTACATTTATATAATTAATAAGGACTTAGCAATGACTTCAGATATTCCTACTTAATAAAGTTTATTTTACCTCGGGTAAATATAAAGAAGTGAGTATTCGTATTATTTCCAGATTATTTATAATTATTCACTACTTGATAGAAAAATTAACATTTAGCGGTTTTCTCTCAATAAATAAATTATTTTTGTACACTTTACATCTGAAATATTTGTAAAAAAGATTATCTACAAATAGTACAAATCGGTTTTGTAATGAAAATTATCATTCTCACATATTTCTGAACTCAAAATCCTAGAGCATAAATAAAATAGAAATAACCCTATTAAGGATTTCAATATTTACATTAAAGTCCTAAATTAAATCGTGCTAGATTTTGTAACATTATCTATGTAATTAATATATAATACAGAAGTAATGTTAATTAATCTCTTGGTTATTCTTTAATGTGTAACATTTGAACTAAATTCTATTACTTAACATCAGTGGGATCGTTTAACATCTAATTTCAGTCTTTTATTACAACAATGATATTGGCAGAGGAAAGCTTCATAGCACTGGAAGGATTCACAATCATAAATTAACTATAAACCCTAAAGCTGTCATGAACTAGGTTGACTTTTCTTTAATTTAATTGCGCTCGGATGCATTACATATGTGTTGGACAAAGCTCTAGGAGTGTGAGTTTCAGAACCAGGCAGCGCAGGTAGTTTATCCGTAGGATTTCGTCCTATAACTTTTTTCTGTGACCCTGTTACTGCCTTCCTAGGGCTAATCTCAGGTTTATTTTTAAGATCGATAATTTCGGTGGTGTTTTGAGAAGTCTTTGCACTTTTTCTGTCACTTTCGCAGTCACTACCACTATTTTTATTTAATTTTGTAGCACCAAAAGCTTTAGTTTGTTTCAATAATGAACGATCATTACACAAAGCAGCTATTAAAGGTAAATCAAGATTTTTACTTTTTTCTCTTAAAGTTTTTATATCTAAATCACAATTAGAAGTTTTCACTTTAGTAAAACTAGAATTATTATTCATAATGTTGCTATTTAGATTTTTTGGTTCCTTTAAGTAACTAGGAATCTTTTTCTTATGTTCATAAGGTGGCGGTGGTGGAGGAGGCGGCATGCGTCTTGTTTTTATTTGAGGTGGATCCTGGACATAAAGTATATTATCGTGTGATTTTGTACGAGTGAAAGTTTGTTCTGGCACGCTAATTGGTATTGGAGGTCTATCAATATTTATTGAATGATTACTTAATGAAGTTCTACTCGTCACAGAATACCAACTAGCTCGATTGCCAGGTATTTGGATATAGGAATCAGATAGGTTCTGCACGGATCCATAGGTTGATGAGGCGGACAAAGAAACCGACAAATATGGCGTGCTTCTATATTGTACACTATTTTTATGCATGTTAGACATTCGTGACTCTGTTAGCTTATGATCTAAATAATTTTGTTGTGATATTGAGGGATCTTGAAGAGGATAATAAACATAATCAACATCACTGTACAGTTGTTGATGAAACGCTGGATTATGAGGAGGGGGCGGTGGTGGAACTCGCGCTACTGGTGGGGGAGGCGGCAGTCGCGGGCGGCGCGGTGGTGGCGGTGGAGGAGGTAATTTCATCATTGCGACAAGAACATTTGAATCTACATGTTGAATTACTTCTCTTGATGGCGACAAATTATTACTAAGACCCTGTGCTAATTTGGATCGTTCTGCTCTACGACTGGATGCTTGGTGTCTTTTTGATTTTTGAAAACGATGTTCAACAACCATTGGACTAGCAAAAGTTCGTTCACCAGAAACATTGACTTCTCCTGCTTCAGCTTTCAGTATAGTTATCATTGGTTTAGACGTTACAACTCTGGCGGCAACTTCTTCTTTTTCACTAGTTTGTTTTAAGGAATTTGACATAGTTTTTCCAGGATAAGCAGGTGGTGGTTTTGATGGGGTAGTTGAGTATGGAGCGAGAGTTAGATGTTTATATTCATATGGAGGTGGTGGTTTATCAGGACATTTTGGTAAATTTGCTACATTTTCGTCCAAGTCAAGAATATTTGGTAATGATAAATTGATGCCTGTGCGGCTGTCAATTCTTTTTGGTGGTGTTGGAGGTCGATCAAAGAAAGAATTATTAGGATAATTATCATCAGAAGGAGCGGTATCTTCGTGTCCTGGAAGGTAACTATCACCGGAAAATGGCAAAGGTAATCTAACATAATCAGATACAGAATCGAAAGTATCACTAACTGATTGATTTTTAGGATAAACTCCTCTACCTACTATAAGGTCACTTAATTCACTTGCGCTAAGCAAATTACGTTTATTATCTGTTGGATCACTTCCATCACCATGAAATGATGCAGCGCTAACGTTAGAATTTGTTCGCTCCCGAAATAAATTGTCATTTTTTTCGTGTTCATTACAATGTAATTGTGTTACCCCATCTACACAATCGCTGTTACCCGAAACTACTTTTTGTCTTAAATCCTTAGGCGAAAGGTGACCTCTCTGAGATTTATTTTTTAATATAGACGACACACTATCGATATCTGCTAAATCATTTTCTGTGGATATCTTATAGCTGTCATAATGAGAGCTACTATATTCTGTTCTGCTTCCTTCAGAATTAGCATACAATTTTGATCGAGCTGTCAACTCAGAACTCCCCATTGTGTAGACTCCACTTGTTTCACTGGATGCAGCCACAGTAACTGGTTGTCCAAGACCATCATATAATGCTGAAGCCGTATCTTGAGTGTATTCACCGTCTAATCCCGTAGTACTATTATCGCTTATCATTGAATTTTGGGCCGTGTGACTGTATCCGAGTTCTAAACTGCTGGCATTAGATGCTCTGCTGAGAGCACTAAGTCCGCCACGAGCCATTATCACAGTGCTACACGATGATGAACATTGTGATCCTGTACACTTCATTTTGCTTGAGCTTGGACTGTCTATATTTTTTTCACAAATACTATCATCCGGTAAAGAACTGGTTTCTTCTAAATAATTCGATGAACTATTTGCTACATCTAATGAATTATCTTTCTTTGTTAAATTTTCATTGTCATCTTTGCTTTTCTTTATTTTCGTTTTACGAGATTGTAATAGAGGTGATGAAATTTTATTTAAAGCATGAATTTCTTGAGGAATGTGACGAATTAAGTACGAATTAGAGTAGTCTAATAGGTGAGCTAAAGCTAAGCTTTCTGTGGATGGAGCCGGAGGCGAGTCTATCATAATTTCTAACTCATCCTCCGATTGTACTCTGTCACTGACTATGCCAGATGTTGTATTCGAGCTCGTAGAGGATATAAGAGAAATTCTTTGATCATTTTTATTTTGAGAGTATTGAAAGTTAAATGATTTTGAGTATGTAAAACAATTTTTTCTTTCATCCTCTTCTTTTCGTAAAATATCATTTAATTTGGGTGAAATTTTCATAGAAAATTGATGTGTTTCCTTACATAAAGCAAATAGATATTTACATTTTTCTTCGCTTGAAGAATAAAGTGTGATCTTCCCTTCTTCAGTTCTTATTTCAAATTTTTTTCTATCGAAACTAAGTTTACCAATAGAACTCCATATGAAATTTGATATAGAACCATTATCCGGTAAAATTTTAATTCCTTTGGCTGTCACTAAGAGCCATACGGTCCCTGGTTCTAGCTCTGATTTAGATTGCTTCAATCTATATCTGTGAGAGTTGATGGTATCTGGGAGAAGGCATACTTCTCGAATAAATCTGATTTCTGCATCATTTTGTGAAAGTCCACGATGCTCGCGATGACAAGCCCGTATAGCAGATGCAACCCAATCACCAGTTAATGAAGAAGGTGCAAATTCTTCAACTTTAAAATATTCCCGATCCTCGTAAAGATCTTCATCGCCATATTTAGCCTGTAGTGCCAAGCCAATAAGAAGCAAAAGTATTTCGGCGGGTAATGCGTCTCTTAAACGGATATTTTCAAGTAGTTGTAGGAAATATAAATGCCGTCCAACGTCATCGTGTAAAAGGAGGGGACTCTCGACGTGGAATTGAACAACCAGGTAAAGCTCTAATAGTGGTTTTCCATTGCCATCCAAGCCCTGTAACAAAAAAATATATAAAAGACTAGCAAGTACGCCGGTTACCTCGTCAAAAAGGACATGAAACATGTATTCTTAATTCGTGACATGCACCAGACAAATCGACACATATTCCTTCATATTTATAATGTATTAGGTATGGAGTGGTTGGTAAAGTTTGTTTTAAAACTCACATGAGTATGAGAAGATCTCCAGCTCTTTGGGGCATATTTTGAAAGCTTACTTTCTACATCGACGAACAAGTATTCGCCATCTGAAAAATATTATTTTATCATTAAAATTATTTAAAAATTATCGAAATGACCGAATCGAAATGAATTACATCAGACCAATACTTTATTTTCATAAAATTAATTAAAATTTTTAACCCCCGACTAAAAAAGAGGGGTGTTATAAGTTTGACCGCTATGATTGTCTGTGTGCCTGTGTGTCTGTGTGTCTGTTTGTGCACCGTAGCGCCTACACGGGTGAACCGATTTTGATACAGTTTTTTTTTTTTTTTGAAAGAGGGTTTCTAGCAGTGGTTCTTAGACATGTTTAACAAAATTGGTCTAGCCGTTTCGAGACTATCTTGCAATATGTGAATGTAGTTTTTTCGGGAGGATTTTTGTTCCTCAATTTTGAAACAAATGTCTTCAACCAATTAAGCTGAAATTTTGCCCACATATTTAGTTTGGATGACAATATACGACAAAATGCATGACGTCATTCTAAATTCAATATGGCAGACCATCCAACCTAACAGAATTATTATTTTTATTTCATTTCTACAATATGGGTATCAAATGAAAGGGCTAGTTGAGAGCAACTTGAAAAATAATATGATCTGAGTCCAAGATCCGCCATCTTGCTCACCATCAAAGCTAGCGGAATAATTATTTTTAATGCATACCTACAATATGGGTATCAAATGAAAGGCCTTATTGAGAGTATCTCGAAAAGTAATAGGACGTCATCTTGATGCATTTCTACAATACAAGTATCAAATGAAATGGCTTATTGAGAGTAACCCGAAAAATTATACATATAAATGCGTGTGCATGTGTGTCTGTGTGTGTGTCATTAGCAATAATTTATAAAAAAAATACCTCCCAAGAGTTTAAAGTCCTCATGTCGTATTGAATATGATGTCGAGTGTTTAATAAATTTTTGTAATTTATACTTGTAATGTATACATGTATGTGAACGAATACACACATTTGAATACAAAGACAAATTACGTTTATTAAACAGAGAGAAATTCGTAAATTCTTACTTTGCATAATAGCAAGACCGAACAATTCGGTATCGGTCATGCCTTGAAGCTGTGAATGTGCTTGTGCCAAAGCTTTTAACTCCTTGACCCTCGACTTGGCTTCCACGACGAAGTGTAGAGGCTGAGGCTGGCCGGGCATGCGTAGGGACAGGAGGCGCGCGCCCGCACCGAGCGCACGCGTCTCGCCGCCCAACGGCCCGCGAACCGAACAGAGAGCGCGCATATCGCATCTCGATATGACTTTTACTCTCCCTGGAAACAATTTAATATTACTTAATAATTATAATAAAGAACTCTAAAGAAGCTTAATATTTTTTAACGTTTAAGTTATTTTGATTTGTTTTCTAAGAAGATTTCAATAAAAAAAAAGTTTCTTAAGTCTAGCATGATTTTATTCTTATATTTTTTCTTGTAATGATTTAATAAATACAAAATAAGAAATATGTATATCTCATTTTTAACCATTGATCTATTTTGTTCACTAACAGATGCACAGTTTAGATAGGAATGTCCGGATCTGCACCATCTGTGCATTCCAAAATCTTTTTTTTTATACAATTCATTTTAGCTACCTGCTGCTTAACAAAACTTGTATTGTTTGATTATATTTTATTCTAGTATCTTTGATAGGAACTTTTTAAAGTTAAACTAATGAAAGAATCTTTAGTTTATGTATTGCTTTTTTTTAGTATTTCATAGTTAAATGTATGTTATACGGTAAATGGATGAATATTTTTCTGCCATCAGTCATATTAGTCAATTATGTAACTAATAAAAATGTTTGAGGCAATAATTTCGGCTATAAAAATATCTATGAAATAAAATAAAATCAGAAGTCTAAAACAGTAAATAGTCAATAAAAATAACGAATTACTACTAAACCTATTAGTGACTTTCACGTGTATAATTTTATTAATTGAATAATAGGTAGATACACATTAAAAAGACGCCTTTAATGTAACAATAAAGTGTTTCCGATGCAATCAGATTTTTTGTAATTTTAAAATGACGACATGGAAATAAGTTGTTATACCTACACACATTTTAATTATTTTTATTATAGCTAGGAGTTTAAAAATAACTACTATTAAATCTAGGTTACATTCATTAACTATTTGAGTCGCTAAACTGTTTATTATTTTTATTATAGCTACCAAAAACACAGAAAAATCATAAAAATTATTTTCAGTGCGACCTCAAGCTCCTTATTTGCGATGAATTGCTTCTATTTTGCCGTTAATACAAGACCATTAAATGTTCAAAATAATTATATTGGAACGCATCCTCTAATCGTTTTTTTTTTCGGATGTTTTAAAAATATTCGTCCAGTTTCACCTGGTAGTTGAAATAATGAATTTTATAATACTTGCTCAGTTTTTTAATTAATTGAGTGGTATAACATGAGCAGTAAATAATGTAGGTTAGTCAGTAATTTAAAATCCAAGTAGCAGTAGTACCAGTAGTACCCATTTCAATATTTTTACTACCCATTTATACATTTTTACTGACCAGTTAAAACTGCCGAAAATAAAATGAAATTGCGTTTTGTATTTTTTTACTGACCAAAAGTAAATTTAAAACTTCCCGTTTAAATACATGCTATAAGTACAAATATTCTCATCGAGAAGTATAAATAGATATAAAAATACAAGAAAATGAATGTAATAAACGATAAATAAAGCAGCATATTAGATATGAATTTATCCAATGGACCACTGTAGGATTAGTAAAAAATAAATTTCCTAGTTACCTAGAGTATCTAATAAAAAGTATCTTATATTTTTACCCAGCAAAATTTCTTGAGATCTAATGCTAATATTTTTGCTCCTGAAATCCTTTAATCATTTTTTTTTAATTCTATGAGTACAATATGATCATTTTCAAGAAAAATATATGTGTAGGTATAGATAGATCCTAAAATGTACATATTTCAAAATAAGAAATAAAACTAAGAAATAGAAAAAAAATTGTATTCATACTATTTCCTTGTATTCATACTATTAGCTTAACAACCATTTACGATAAAACATTCAATAGGTATATTAATAACTAGCAGACCGGCCCGGCTTCGCACGGTAATCCCCAACTTTTTGAAGATTTAATATAGCCTATGTT
>DVXP01001652.1:0-14420 GCA_018235645.1 Junonia grisea | reverse complement strand
TCAGTGTGTGGTAGCATGCTATAATATATATTATAGTACGGTATATTAATATATATTATAGCTAAGTCTGTGACGGGTTTAATTGTGGTTGTCGTGCCTTTTTAAATTTTGTTTAAATTAAAATAGATTTTTTCCGTAAAATACTTATTTTATTAGCTTCACTAAACAGGCATTATCAAATACTCAAACGAATAATTAAACATTAGCTTGAAAAATAAAGTGCTGCAGCGCTGTAATCGTCAAGCATTAGTTCCGGCAAGGTATCGCATAACGTTTTAATAAGTTCAATATCTCGGAGATCTCGCACTTTTGTATTAATTCGTACGTGTTGTTTGGATGCTCCGCTATTAATACTCCGACGTATATGGACGGCTAGGTCACATACAAAAACGAACAAGATCCTGTTTTACATTTAGAGGAGATGTTTTAAAATTCTTTATACACGAGAAAAAGTTGAGAGACCAATTGTATACTTAGTTAATTGTATAGGGAATTGAATAGGTACAGGAAGAAAAAATATATAATTTGATTATAAAAATAGTCGTTATGAAATACGTACCCGAGGTACTAAATTATATTTTAAATATATGTATGTAATATGTGTGTGTAAAAAGTCATAAATTTTACTAATCGAACAAGTTGTTTCTCAATGTTTAAAGCCAATTCAGGCCATACGGTTAGGTCATAAGAATGAGGCTTTTATTGCGTAACTTATATATCGTCCTGATATATGTATGAAATGATGAAACCAAGAATATTTACGTAAAATGACTAATTCTGCCTTTCACAAGTTAATATGTACTGCGTGTAGAGAAATAGTTTATGAGACATTTTTTTTATTATTTTAAGTCAAAAAATAAAGTCCATCTCTACATCGAGTACCTAAATTGAATTTACCCAAAATTTACGAAATAAAACATTTTTCAATCATGTCATCATTTCGCTATTGAATTTTCCTTTTCAAACATTCACATAAAAGGGAGGTGTTTAGTGAAATACTTGATTGGAACGAAACTTGTTCCTTCAGTAACTGTAGCAATCAGATTCTTATTATGTAACATTTTTTATTTTTCAGATCCGCTGAAAGTAACTTCTTAGAACTCTGTTCCAAATCTGAGCTTATTAAATGTTGACTCTTTTAAAATTCATACAATTAATATTTTTTACCATCGGCTCTATTAGACTGATTGACAAATACCTACACGTAATAAAATTTTTATATCTTTTTAATATAACCTATTGCTAATCTATAAAGCAATCGATTTAAAATGCAGCGACTAATCAACGAAATCAAGTCGATTCGGAATAAATAAACCAGACAGCACGTCTCTTCTCTAAATCCGCGTTGAAACGACAAAAGGTCACTCCATCGGATGTCGGACTTTCAATTTTTTGTTAAACGGTCGAGTTTTGTTTACTTTTAAGGATTTTTTGCAGTATCGTGTTACATCTATTTTATTACTTCATGAAAATCCGCTTTTGCGGCAAATAATAATTTAATAAACTAAAAACATCATTAGGTAAGTGTACTATGTAGTCATGAATAACGTGCGGTATTATAGGTGGTCGTAAGTCATAACTCGTAGGTATCGAAAAAGGGAAAAAAGAATAAATTGAAAGTTTAAGGTAGGCAGTTACGTATGTAGACACGTTCATCTGCGTATGTACGCATGTTTTTTTAACATTCATTATTAAAATCCACCTATATTTTTAATATTCAATGCACGCTACGTGTTAACGTTGCATTTTTTTTTGGAGAACATTATTCAAATATTATTAAAAATGCTGGTTGCATTTAAGCTTCCAAATAAAAAAAATCTTGATTAGAAGGAGTTTTTCCATCTGGCTTCGCAAAATATAAACAAAAATTTAAAAAGGCATAAAATAAACAATAGGTTTTGTTAATCAAGTTGGGTCATGTCTATCGAATGTAGCATAAATTAACAGTAAAACGTTTTTAGAATTGGTCCTTAAGATTTTGTGCTTCTTCGTTACAGACACACATACAAAATTTTCCAATACTTTAATCGTATAGAAGTATAGTCGAGTAACACATCACTTAAAAATGTATAATTTTCGACTATCTAATGACTGTCATAAATTGTGAACTGAGATGAGATATTTTAAACATTTTAGGACAAACGGCCTCATGTGTGAGTTATATGTGAATTTTAAACAGTAACCCGGATCAGCGGTGGCAGATGCGAGCGCGGAACCGCTCAGCATCAATATTTATGAGTTAGGAATGCGCATAAAAACGAAACATCCGCGATATTTCGACTAACGTACCGTACACTTGATTATAGTTCAATCTCGCTATTCGCTTTAGTTAAAGGTTATACTCAAAGTTTACAACAGTGTTGTTTTAACAATGATTACGATTTTGACTTCAAACTTCGTCGTACAACTCCAACAATTGAGGCGTTAGTTTCAGTTTCGACAAACGTAAAATAAACTTCTTCTTATAGAATCGATCTATGATTTTCGGATATTACATCTACAAACAAACATACTTAGCGAAAAATTATAAATTAGTATATACATTTCCACAACAACTCTGCTCACAATATGATAAATGTTTCCTTGTGATTTCGACAAACAGATAAATATTGACTCAATATTAAGTGATTTTTAACAGATGGCGCAGTTCTGTTGATCTTTATACGTATTAGCAAACCTATAAATTATCGTGGGATTAATTAATTATTATTCCGTCAAATAATTATTTTATCTGTTAATATTTGTTCTACATTTTGATGGCATAGCTTCGTCACGTCCAGGTTGTTACGTAACGTTATCACAGAACCAAATATATTCCGTTTAAATGCAGGATTTGTTTACGTTGTAAATCACTTTAATGTGTTGTCGTGTATCAGCAGCCACGTGTAATTGTAACAATGTTTATTTTATCATTTTTCCTTAAAGACCGGACTTATTTGAATATTCATACAAAGAGGGGAAGCGTGAAGAAACATAAATCCTTAAACCTCTATAGTATAGCATAGTTACGATATCTCTGAAAGCGCCACATCTAGACCTGAAATGTTGTATGTGTAATTTTTTTTATATATCTTTATATATCTTTGTATATGTATTCTTTTTTATATCTACTAAGAAAAGATTTTACGTAATTATACCCACCCCATAGAAGTGGTAAATACGATAATTTGTATGAAAAACATTCGTGCTACGTAATAAAAGGCGTGGGTTATTTTATGTAAACTCAGCTTAATAAGTAGTATTACCGATTTCAGCTAAATTATCGGTTTCTGTTGCAATGAATACATTATTATTGCAATAATTATAAACGATTTCCTGATGACGATGACTCTGATGACTCTATTTGTACTTCATTCAGATTGTTTTCAATCAATATCTAATTTAGACATAGATATTAGACCACATACCGTTTTTATTATTTATTATTAAAAAACTTATCAAAATAATAATTAAAACGATTTTAAAATCATCAAAACATCGCATTGAAACGCAATTAAAACAAGTCAATTTTAATAGCGACGCATTACAATTTACCGTAGGTAAACATCAATAAACATATGAAATAAACACTCAATTATCAATTATCATTATCAACATTCTTCACATATCCGATTTCAAAAGCCCAAATTATAGAACTCTTTTTAGTTAAGAACATTTCTTCACGCGAGTATGAATCTAGGTGACCAACTGACCACCGCTGCGTGTCACTCCGTCCATCATTTATAATAAATGCAGTCCATCGCGTGTCGACGAAGACTTACAATATGAGTAAAATAAAACAATAGAAATATTTCAGTTAAACTAACGAAAAATCGTGTTGAATTTTTTTTATACTAAATTGTAATTCATGTGATGCCTAGCCTTTTAAGACTTGACTCGACAAAAAAGCAAATCAAGCTGCGCAACAAAAGCCTATAAGTTAGAATTTTTTGATTTTACGTGAAAATTATTGTTAAATCGCTTTTGAATATTTGAAATGTAAAAACATCATTGACACGATTTTGTAAAAAATATTGGTCTTGTTGCTCTCGCCGCCCTAATTGATTCATGACTATCTTCTATTTTAGGACAAATAATTCATAGATATAATGTACAATGCACAATTTATGTTTCAATTAAATAAATTGTAAATATGAGAAATCAATTTAGAGTATTGTTAACCAGGGACGGACAGCGCCTGCGGATGCGGGCTGCACTTCAATTTGTAGGTAGTAAGTAGAAATGTAGAAATTGAAAACCAATCAATGCAACCTTAGCATTTAGTATGTGACGGCAATTAAATTGACAACCTAGTATTATTTCTTGAGCCGAAAATCTCGTGATCGACTCTATCTCGTACACATGACTTTCGTATATTATGAATATACTTACCTACTCTACAAATAACACAAATCAGACTGTACTTAATCCATTGTTTTAACTAACATAATACCGATGTCAAAACCTACTCGTGGAATGTTAAGTAGAACGGTACACGACATTTGTCACAATGGTATTTGACAGTGCAAAAACTAATCATACGGTACGATGATTGAACTTCACGTGTTACGTGAGTTTAACGACCTTGTGCCGCCGCATGATCCGGTCCGCACATAAGCTGCATATGCAACTCATTTCCACCCGTATGTTCATTACGACTCGGCTATATTAATAACCGCTCGAGGCCGCAATGAAATTAAGATCTTTATCTCTATTCGGATCAGATAACTCGACAACGTGATTGAAATTTGTTACCGGATATAGGAATCCTTCAACTAATGTTAATGTATTCCAAAGCTCAGGTTTGATTGATTTTCACACTTTTTATGTGTATTAAATTGTTCACTCGAACCAATAAAATTTTAATTCTGGTCAATGATATGTCGTTTACACAAATACCGGCTCAACGATACAATTCATAGGAGATACCGATGAAAAAATAGATTTAAAAATATGCGCGCAAGGTTATTAATAAAAAATCTATCGAGCGAGCAAGGACCTCGCAGAAGTAACGATATTCATAAAATATTGAAAAATAAGGTTGTTTATAAAGTAACCGCTACGCAGGCTCGATTAATTAATTATCAAGGAAATAAATAAAAGTATTCTAGCTAACTTAGATTTACCGAGAAGACACATCATTTAATTTAATAGCCTAATTAATTTGAATGATGTGTTTTCTCAGTATAAAACGCAACTGTGTGAAAATGTAGTCATTCCATCGTTCGCATAGATTTGATACTTTTAACCGACTTCGCAAAAGGAATACGTGTGTTTGTTTATTTGTTTTGTCGGTTTTCATTTAAGATCACTTGTTGATTTTTTTACCTACTATATTCATGAAAAAAAAAAAACTTAAAATATTCTTAATAGATATAGATTGCGATAAAATTGTCTCTACTTCTATATCATATCTAGAAAATTTCAATTTACGAAAAATTGATGCATTATATTTGAAAGACATGAATCGTTAATAGAATCATTTTTCACTGGTTATACGAGTATAAAAATGGAAATATATTACTGTCCTTTACAGACATAAATGTATTGTTCTAATCGCCTAACAATCAAGTGCCAATTAAGTTTACTGTAAACTTTTAGGATTTCCCAAGTTCGGAATTTCCCTGGACATTGCTAATGATCGCTAATTATTTTTATTACGAGGAAATTTAATTAGCGATCGCCTACACTATTTTCGCCTGGTCTATTTTAAAATGTAACAAATATATAGAGCCATAAATAACTATTATTTTTTGCATACTTACGTAGTCATTATAATACAAAAAATATTTATTACAATATTAGATATCCGTAGATTCATAGGTACATATACTTAAATAAAATTGAAGTGTCTGTTTGTAATTTAAAATAATAACTTCATTTAACACATACGAATATTTACCGGCTAATCTCCGGAATGGCTGGACGGATTTGAACGCGACTTTCACTGGCAGATAGCTTATGGATATAGGGAGTAACAGTGGCTATTTTTATTTAAAAAACCAAATTAGGGCTACGTGGGAAAAAATAAACCCCCCATGAAATCTTATCAATTCAAAATAGGAATAAAAAATTCACTTTTTGAAAGTCAAAAAGAATTATCTACTACGGTTTCGGAAGAGTTACGCCTCAGACTTGAGAAGAAACCGCGAAAGAAACTCAGCGGGACTCTTTTTTTTTTTGTTCTCTTTTTTTATATAGGTATGTATAATATGTATATTCTTAAAATAGTAAGTTGTGCCCATAAAGCTTTTTTTGGATGTCAGTAACCATCATTAAGGATGCTTTTGAATATCCAATGACGTTCACAAACAATTTGTTGGTAGAACGTTATGGTTTTGTAGAGCACTATAATCAAATCTTTTTTTGATACGTTACAGTGCGTCGAGCGTGTCCTAAGTTACCGAACTTTAAAACGATTCGCGTTCTTTCAATCTATGACTATAATTATTTTCTATGCTATTATTATGTCTTTTAGAAGTTATATAGTTAAATAATTTTATTACATTTATCACAGAAAGAGACAGAGCAATATTAAGAAGTATTGGCTTCTAATTTTGACGTAAAAAGTTGTGAAGTATTACATAGGTAGGTATATGTTCTGGTTTCATAGTCTAAAATTGTTAGAATAAATCTTGATACTCTCTTTATCCTTTAACCTTAATCCAGTCGAACCACATCCAAGACTGTTTATGATTTTAAACATTTGTTTTTTGTAAGGTGCCTAAATAACAAGTGTTTTTTTTTTCATGTGATCCGTCTGAAGATATGCGCCTTTAAAAATAATTTTCAAAATCGGGTAGTAAATGACGAAATTATGATGTAAGTAACAAACTAAAAAAACATCTTCGTGACGAGACCCCTCTCCTTCAAAGTCAGTTGAAAAATATTAACATTATATATCCTTCATACAGACATAACAAACATTTATTTTTATAAAAATACGATATTATTAAAATTAAATTAGAAGATTTCGGTCGTTAAATAGCGATCGACCGATAAGAGTCGATTGCCGGCAACCGCCCGCAGAGTCGCGTATCGTTTACACCGATAGCATTCCAAGCATTCTTCTGTCATCGAATATTTGCCATCGACTTGATAACTTGATCTCGAGCTAAGAAATTATGAGCTAAATATAACCTTGCAAGTCATTGTATAAAAACTTGTAGAGCCCTTGGGTGGAGTATTCACCTTGATCTTGATGGATGTGAAATTCCAGAAGCATCTATAAAAAATGTTTGCTTACCTCTATGTATAAGCAAGTTTTACCATGATATAATGACTCATCACTGTATGCAGGGTGTCCCAGAAAGTGTGGCTCAAATCGAACAGGGGTAAAGGTCATTTGCTATCTTCTGACCCCAAAAGTTGTAATCAGATTTTTTGTAGTTTTTGTGATGCGTGGTCACTTTTTTTTTGGTATGATAATTTTCCGTAGCACTCATTTGAAAATTTACAACTTTTCATATAAAACAGAAAACTCGGTCTATTTCTTATTTTATTTTTTGATACATATTTGCTAGCCAAAAAATAGCAGTACCCAAGGATAGACAAGCTATTTGCCGAGGTTACTAAAAAAAATTAAGTCTGTAACCTTCACAGTTTTTTTTAAATTAATATTTTTGTGGAACTCTATGCAAAATTTTGAAAAAATACTAAATTCGATATAACTTTTAAACTACAAAAAATCGGATTACAACTTTTGGGGTCAGAAGATAGCAAATGACCTCGCCTTCACCCCTGTTCGATTTGATCCACACTTTCTGGGACATCCTGTATATGGAGCCATTACATCTAGATACCGTGGATCTGAAATATGTCGTGAATTATCCTTCAGCAGTGTAGAGATTGTCTAAGAAGCAATTTTACGAAATTCTACTCCGAAAGCGAATTAAATACATGTGTATTCAAAATATAAGCGCGTAAAACCGTCGAAAACTGCTACTTTTAAAGAAAGCTAAATATGTTTTATATTTTATACAAACAATATATACAACAAGTATAACAACAAGTAGATAAGCTTATCTACTTAAAGACGCAGAGCAGAAAGCATACACGTTAAAAATAATATCTACTCATCAAGCTCCGTTTAATTCCAATGAAATTGCGAAGCCCATATAGTCAGTTTCTTTTATGTAAAAATATAATACGTACTTAAGATTATACGTAGATGACGACTCGGTGCCATGCAGTAACGATTTCTCAGAGAATCTGCCTCAATACCAAGTATTCATTATTTATTAACGTGACGTGATCTTTTTTTCAACGGTTCCCACGGATGCGATCGTAAAATGATAACCAAGTAATTGTTGAAATAAAAAAATAATGGAAGTCATCTGACATCAGTAATTCAGACAAAATAGCCTCGGTAATATACAAGCGACGTTTGTTAAAGATGGATAACGAAAATTTTGACTGAAAAAGAGTAAGTAGAAAGAAAATTTCCCGTCCTTGTTACATAACGAGGTAAAGGTCAGGGTCGCGCGACGTCCGCGGTCGTTTTCTCTCGGTCGGCCGTCGCCACGAAACAAGGCGTGTCTAGATTCCTAACTCGAAGGCTGCATCCGGGCCACCGCAGGGATCGAGTTACGGCAGGGGCGTGCGAATGTCAAGGAACCCTATCCGCGGTGCGTCACGCTCGCGGCCGCGCTCAGTCGCAGCCGACATGTCTGCGCGCGCGCTCGCTCGCCTTCAGAGCCTGGCGCTAGCCGCCAACCTGCTCACCGCTGCCGCCGCCGCGATACTATCAAGTAAGTTCGCTTTATTAATCAATGACAATAGTCCGATCTTTTTAAGATTCAGGTAAAATAATTTTAATATTAAATGTAGATAGTGGAATCTCTAATGCAGAATCAATATTTAATAATATCAGATAAAAAATAAGTAAACATTAAGTAAATAAAGAGGCAGCTATAAATTTTAATTATTTTTTAGTATTGAAAAAATAAGATTATTAAAAGCGATTTTTTTCCAGGTGGAAACGACATTGCCTGCGTTAAAGACGGACTCTACGTGGACTATGATACCGATTGCCGCGAATATTTACGTTGCACGGCGGGTGCGGTGCGAGCGCGCTACGCGTGCAGCCCGGGGCGGATATTCAGCGAGGCGGCCGGCGCCTGCGTCCCGCGTCGCAGCCAGCCCTGCACCCGCCTCGTGTGCGCCCCGGACGACACCCTCGCCTACGCTACGCCGGGCACGACATGCCGCCACTATTACCGATGCATCAATGGTACGGCCATCGATCACGCCTGCCCTTCCGGTTCCTGGTTTGACCTCGCGAGGCAAGCGTGCTCTCGCGGAGCGGGCACCTGCTACGAGCCCGTGTGCGCGGGTCTACCCGACGGAAACTACCCGGACTCGTCGCACGAATGTCGGCGGACACTGCAGTGCCGCGGTGCAGAGTTACGCGCGATAGTGTCCTGCGGTGGAACCTGCGTCAACACTTGTCCGCCGCCCCGCGCCGCTGCGGTACCGCTCCCAGCTGGTGATGCCGATTTTTGCTCAGACGAAGCCTGCTCCTCATTGTGCCAAAAAGCAGCTGATGGCGCCTATGCGGATCGTTCGACTGGATGTCGCGAGTATTTCGTATGTGAATCTCACAGAGTTATCCGGCGAGGTGTATGTGAACCCGGCTTACTGTTCTCGGGAACCGGCTGTGAGCCAGCTGAGGACACTCACTGCCCGCCTCCGGGACGAAGTCCCTGCTTCAACAGACAGGACGGGCTGTACAAAGATTGGCGAGATTGCTCGTCGTGGTACGAATGTAGCCGAGAGAGAGTCACATCTCGAGGTTCATGCGAAACTGGTTTCGTGTTTGACGGCGATGGATGTGTTCCAAAAGAGGCATATTATTGTGAAGGTCCCAAACGGTCCAGTGTATGCGAGGCTATGCCGAGCGGAACTTATCAAGATCTAGATTCAAATTGCACACGATATTATCACTGTGAAGGTCCAATGCAAACAATTTTAGCGTGTCCGCCCGGACATGTCTATGACGGTGCGAAGTGTTCTTTAACTTCCGAGTACTTATGCCCAAGTTTAGAACGTGATTCGTGCTACGGTAGATCTGATGGTCGCTATCGAGCTGCTGATGCTGGTTGTCGAGGATTCTACGCTTGTGTCAACGGAGAAAAGGCGGTTTACGCATGCCAACCGGGACTAGTCTTTGACGGTGAATCATGTGTCCCGGCGCACCCATCCGTCTGTCCCAGTGAAGACTACTCATGTTCTGGCCTTGCAGACGGCTATCATGCAGAATTAGACTCGAATTGTCACAGGTATTTTATTCTTAATCCAATATTCGTATATGTCTTACTGATACTATTTATCAGGATTATTGTATCTAATGTTCGCACTTTTTTGTAGGTACTTTTATTGCGAAGGTGGCGATCGACTCGCAACATTGTCATGTCTCGGTGGGAAGATATTCGACGGACACGCCTGTGTCGAATCTTCGAATCACATATGCGGGGCGCCTAGAAAATCCATTATAGAAAACGGCGGCGATTATTGTGAGCGTGATGGCTTCTTCGTGCAACAGGGGACCGAGTGTAGAAAATACTATTTCTGCGTGACGGGTGTAAGAACGTATCTCACTTGTCCCATGAGGCACGTGTTTAATGGCCAAGTGTGCGTGCCCAAAGAACAGTACACTTGCCCCGGCTGAATGTTCGCTAACGGATGTTGACTCAAAGCTGAAGCCGGCGAATCCGGCGAAGACTGCAGGAATAAAGCAAGGAGACTATGGAGGGGTTCCGACGTACCTGACCACAAAGGCTGATCGTGTCATTGACATAACACCATTATATTTAATATTTATTTTTACTTATAGTCAAGGGGAGAAATGTTCACTGCCTTGTAATGTAAGCTACCTCACAGTAAAACAACACGTGTAATTTATTCATCATTTTATTGGCATAAAAACTTTAAGCGATCTATGTATGTAGATATATCATATACCTAATAATTACACAGTGACTTTTATCTTACAGTGTTACTTTACAAACACAAATAAGCTCAGTGAATAAAAAAATATTTATCTTTTAATAACATAAATGTAATTTATTTTAAATATATCTTTTATCCAAACCTTAAATAACAAAAAAAAACATAATATAGCGTACCTACAGATATAGTACAATACTAAAATTATAAATATAAGTATAGCACAGTAATGTAATTTCAGTATAAATGACCAAACTACGAGTAAGACTAGTCCAACTAAGATTGTTTCATTAGATCAGTATAGTTATAAAAATATGTTTGGCCACAAAGTACGAAGCATCCGATACATACAATGATTATACTTCCAATTAACGCTATAATGATTAAACATATTTCACATTAAAATCGTGTTCTTTTTAAAGCTGAGTGTATACGCAAAACAATACATCATGCTTGATAGAGCCTTCAACAAACTAAATATTTTCTTAGTGTTTGAAACATGACGCAAATATGAACTGCGCTTAACTCACATAAAAACGAGCACACAGACAGGCTTCCGGGTGTAGTTGCCGAATATCGATTAATAACATATTTTTTATATAAATTTAATTAATCACTTGGTCCACACCGGAAATTATTTTCAATTACACAAAAACGTGGTAAGTAAACGTTCCGAATTGTACCATTATTATTAATTTAAGAACACGTTACACATACTTTGTAATAGATTAGCGAATGCCGAGCATTTTATTAATTTATTTTTAAATTTATAAATCACATCCGTTTAAATAGTTTTGACTGTACATTTTAATTTTATATAAAGACAGTGAGCTAAACCGAATATTTGACACAAGAAAACTATCTTAATGGGGAGGGTACCCCCAGGTGTTTTTTAGAGTATTATAAAAAAACAATGTGCAAATCGCAACTAAAGCAAAAAATAGTGAAGATACATAAAAAATAGTGAGAAAACTAAGTTTTTAATACTGAAACTAAAACAATTAATTTTAAACCCATACCAAGCGATAGCCAAACCCAAAACTAGGCTTTATGTGTGCCTAACACATTTAAAAACAAAATGCTAATACGATCAGGAATTTTCTCGAAGAAATGCAGCATTCGAAATGTGCCTACAGATTTTTGAGCAGAAGTTAAAACATAAGTTGTTGGAGATTGTATATAATTTCAACATTCTTTAGTGAAAATCTGTAGACACATCTGAAAAGCATAGTACTGTTGGGTTGAGCTTATTTTTTAATGTTTTATTTCAATACAATTTTAATAAAAAAGTGAATGAAAACCCAGTAATAACTTAAAATAACTTTAGCTGTTTTATTTCAAATAAATGTTAGTTTATAGACACATCTGTCTTTAAAAAAAATTAGGGAATTTATATACGTTTTGCATTTTTATCCCTTAAGATACACAAACCTTAATTTAAAAGAAATGTTATTTTAAAAATTTTGAAATATTTTTTACAATATCAATTATATTAATTCAATATGATGTATTCACCCAAAATTAAGCAAAGCCGTACCGTATCAGTTAATAAAATGTAAAAAATATAATAATTTTGTTATATAATTTATATTAGAAATAATCATTTATACGCTTACATTAATAAATAATTATAATAAGAGACCATATTTGATTTGGTCTACACTCGTGTCCGGGACACAATAAACTGTCGTTTATGAACACATCAACATTAATTTATATTTTCATTCAAACTATTTACCTGTACCGATTATATTACAATTACATATTCAGAAGATTTTTTTTTACAATTGTCTTTTTTTTAATACGTTTTATTCAAACATTTTTGACATTTATAGCGTATGTTTTGTCTTAAAATAAATTAATAAGATAGACATTTGAAGTTCGACTAATTGTTTAAATACACTTTGAACACGCTAAAAACTTCAACAACCATTACAATAGTTATTTCTCGTCTATCAAACAAAATGTCGAAGGCAATCGAAACTCTTTCAGTAAGAATTATTTATTAACTGTATAACCTATTCTAATAAGTTACATACACACCTAGTATCCAAGATCTCTTCATAAATTATTATCCTGAAAGATTCAGTCTTACATTAAAATAGCTGAAGAAACTAAAAGTTACCGAAAACATTCGTTGGACCATTAACATTATATTCTACTAATGTAAATAGTATTAAATATATAAAACATCGATTGTTCGTTAAATGTGTTTTCTAGCAAAGAAACGATTCTTTAAACATACACCAAAGTTTTATTTAACTAACCCAATGTTTTTTGGCATATAGCCTTTACATTTTAATAAGAATTCTGTTGCACGGTCATGTTGACGTTAATTCTAATGAGTGATGCCAGAATGTTTTCAGCTTGATGGATGATCTCGTGAATAAGAGCGTCTGACTTTAGAGCATATTCTACAGCCTTGACAATGGTATTCATAGTTTGATGGTGTATATTCATATACATATTTAAAAATCCGACAGTTCACAATCAATCTGACGTCATTCTGACATCAATTGGTGACTGATTTGACATCACAATAACCGTACAAGTCTTACGATAACAAAATATTAATAAAGTTTGCCAACCAAAATAAAATTTCTTTATATTTATTTATATTATCATATTCGACAGGTTTAATAATAGAAATTTCTTTTGGCTTGTCAGTTAACTCATAGCAGACTGACGTTAACAGATAGACGTGTCTCAATTAAATAATTTGCTTATAATAAACCCGAAAAATATAACAATATGAATACTATAAATCGCGAAAGTTTATAAAATATACCAATTTTCAAAGTGCACAAATAATGACAGATCTGAAACGCGCTGGGTCCTGATTATGTTTGTCAAAATCATATTTATTTAACATTAAATGTTACCATCATATTTTGTCTATCTGGACATGACACATGCAGTAAAACAGTGTTGAATCCGAAAAATTCGAGGTTTTATAAACGATACAATAATATTTAGCATAAAAAATATCTTAATACTCAATTTGTGAAATTTTGGTTATTGGAAAAATTTTGTTATTTCATAATTAAGTCAACTGTGCAAAATTTAGAAACCTGACATGATAAAATATACTGTACTATACTATAACAGAAAGAAATATTATATTTATTTTACCTCTCTTAAATGTTTATCTTATAACTTCGATAACCCATCAGTTTCAGATCTGTCAAATATTTACTAACGATGATAATTTTGAATTAATTAAATATATAAACAAGAATGTTTTACAATACATTAATTCAGATAAAATATTTATTAACTTAGATAATAAATTAATATTTTAGACTTTATTTTTTTATTAATATATATTTTTTAATATTTTCATGATTCCGTTGTTAAACTTAGCACAGAAACATCAAGTAATCGTTGGACAGCTACACCGCGTGTAGTAATCTCGACCCAACGGCCGTAGTAATAAGATCGGGAATGACTATTGTTCGCTGGTTCCTGGTTTTGGCGCCGGCGCGAGCAACACG